>PNEQ01108881.1:0-32680 GCA_003012365.1 Medauroidea extradentata
AGAGATTTTCAAGATAAATAAATTATTAACGTTACCAGGTTTATATATTTATTCTTTATTAATTTTTGTAAAAAATAATTGGATTAGCTTTAAAAAAGCTACTAATTTGGAATTATACAATCATAATACTAGAAATTGTAGTAATATGCATTATCCGGTTTCTAATTTAACCGTTTATCAAAAAAATTTAAACTATATGACAATAAAAATTTTCAATAAGTTGCCTTCTAATATTAAAAATGCATATAGTGTGTGTCCGATAAATATAGAAAATAAATTAAAAACATTTTTAATAGAAAAGAACTATTATTCTGTCAATGAGTACTTGAATGACTGATTATGTTATAATGTGTTTGTCTCGATTTTATCCATGTTTAACTATTATTCTCATTGTCATATGACTTACTCTTTGTTAATTTGATTATAATTGTAATATGTGTATGTATACAGTTGACAACACCTACATCCCCGAGTAGATTTATCTACTCAAATTGGGATAAACAGGTGGCAAAGATAAATAAATAAATAAATAAATAAATATACACATTTAGGATTTTACTTGTCATTATTCAAAAAGTGTGAAAGCTACAAAATTTTAATTACGGTGAAAACAGTCACAATATACGTCTACAAAACAAACAATATATCGTAGAAATATAACAATTTTTGATATAATAAAATTTTGCGTGAACTCCTGGTCCAAAGTAAATTCTTTTTAATTCCAAGAGAAGGTCTCCTATTTATTGTGTTCAACGCCTTGACAACACAGTAGTGAGTTTGAATAGCTTGGCAAATGGCGATCGGTTCATGAACGATTAATGTTTCATAGATTATATCAATATACAAAGCTTTCCTTAAGGCCTTGCTCTCTTGTTTCTACATTTTTAGAGATTTTTATGCCTTAACGAGAGCAGATTTATAAAATCTGTCTGGCATATTTGTTTAAAATTTTTGGCAGATTTTTTTTTTCAAGGCAGTAAATGCTATGGTTTTAGCTAATCATTAGGGCCACGATTTTGTCGCGAAAAATGTTTTGCCTCTCTTTGTTTCAGTGACTCACGTGCACATCGGCAGTTCTGTTTCAAGGTTATTGGCAGCGTGTCTTTGCTCAGACACGTTTCTCATTTTACTGCACCAATCAGAATAAGATTATTGTGAGTCTGTACGTCTGTAATTTGCCAAGGCAAGTGAGAGTAAAATCATCCAACCACAGACGATGTAGCAGAGCTGCAGGTGTGCACGTGACGCATCGAAACCAAATGTTGGAAAAATCTTTTCGCCATAAAATCGTGGCTCTACTAATTATGTAACAAACGAATTTCAGGTTAATTAACTTTTAAGTCGAAAACTTATATCCTTGCTTTGAATAAAATTTGTTATCACGGCAAAAAACCATATAAAAATTGTCGGACATATTTTTGATATCTGCTCTTATTTAAGAGTGCGTGGTAGATAAATGTACATAAATAAAAGCTGAAAACATCAATTGATTTCTACGCTTTTTTCGAAGCCAATATGGATAAAATACTCAATGACAATCCTATATAATGGTATTAGACAACTTTATGATTAAATATTTATCAAAAAATTACTAATTCGTTAAGCGTGATCTCTTGCGCCGCAGTTAAATGTACGAGGTTCCGGCGTCAGAGATTGTGCCTCAGAAGTTCGTAACATTGGAAAAAATTTTCTTTAAAACTTTCGCTTAATCTATTGTCTAGGATTACTATTGTTTAATTCTCGCGAATTGGCTTCAAGAAACCTACAGTTATGGATTATTGCTTTTAGCGTTGAATTATGTACCACGTCCTCGCTTAAAACGATAATTACAACAACATCAGTAGAAACTAAAGATCAGGTAAAGTCGTACGAATATTATTAAGTAAAGGCAGACAAGTCTAAAAATAAGACAGAGATCAGTACAGATTGCGGAAATAATGTTTTTACTTAAAACGCGAAGTTAAAAATTGATGAATGAAATCATACGGGTATACCAATATAATAGCCTACCTGACACGCTACTAACTAAACAGATCGTGGAATGCGTAGAAACTATTAAGAATATGTAGTTCATTACCGAAGTCAGAGCAGAGGTTCAAGTTATGTGAATAACAGTGAGACGTACAAAACCGAGAAACGTCTAGATACAAACGCATAAAAGTAAACAGTGAGTCAATTGGTCAGAGAACTGAAGACTGGAAACACAAAATCTGAATAACGGACGAAAATGCGTATTAAGAATATGAAAAAATTGTGGCGACTGAAAATTATCACATAACGTATGTGAACACTTCAAGTGATCCATACGAGGTCTAAAAGTGTGATAATAATTTTTAAAAAAATGTTTTAAGATTGATGTTTACAGCACGAAACCTCCAAATTTAAGAATTATTACCTGTTATCTAAGCCCGGCACACACTATCCATAATTCTGTATAGAATTCCGTAGCTAACTCAGTACAAGTAGCATTGCGATAGTGTGTACCGCAACTACGCTGGTTCCAGACACAATTCCATGCTTAATTTCACAGACAGAGCCCGTCCTGTTTTTCGTTGTAGTTTATGTTCACGCGCATGTGCAATTCACAGTTTCAGCCACTGCGCATGCGAAGTACGCAAGCAGGGTTGCCAGAGTGATTTGAAAAAGGAATAACAATTCTTGTTTCCTACGAAACACACGAATATCGGAGTTACCAAAACATATACACTACAAGATAGTTTATCTCGCGGTTGTATTATTTGTGAAATATTTTTTGGGGAACTCTACAGTTGTCTTTTAAGGATTATAGCAACAAAAACCATAAATATGTATTTGTAAATATATTTTTATTCGTTATGTACAGAAAGTTTATAGTAAATAGTGATAGTGTGTTCGCAACACAACAGTTTTGCCATGTATTTTTTTGTATGCAATTGCTATCGATGTTTATAAACTGAAATAAGTAAGGAATTGAGTAGAGAATTAAAGATAGTGTGCAACGGGCTTTGGAAAAGAGTAGTAAATAACTGCACGATTACCTTCAGAGAAAAAACAATTTTTAAAGACGTTTTGCCAACAATCGTTGAATGTAATCAACTCCTATTTAATAAAATAAAAAAATACTGTAAAATGCTACAATCCCGTTGTTTTAAACTTAGTAAAATTATATCAATTTTAAAATAGCTGTAGCGTAAACATTTTGAATTTTTTTTAACTGGGTTGTGTGTAAGTTGCAATATTAGTTAAAAATAACAAAATCCACCTAATTTGCGTGCTTGTAATTTAAGACGAAGATTCCTTTCTGAATTTAGACAACATAAAATAATAACCGTGAATTCATTTCATGGAATACAGTTACTTGTTTTTTTTTTGTTTTTTTTTTTTAATTTCACTATTATTTATCAGTAGCAAAGCGTATATTCGACATGCACATCCGGTATTTATAAGAACAAAGACGCAATTTTACGTTGACATATTCCACTTAGTATTTCATTTATACATTTTCCAGTCTGTCATACAACCTCTACATACCATATAAAGAAGGTAAATTAAACATATATGTTTCGACTACCTGAAAGGTTAGGTTCCATTTATTTTACGGTAAAGTAGGGGTATCTGGGCCCCTACTTTGAGCGAAGAGCAGAAGCAAAGGCTTGAGAATTTTCAGCGCTACGAAAATGTCTCTTTATTGCAATATAAATCACCGTGTGGGTTGTAATAACACACTTTATGGGAAAATTAAAACCAACTGCAGTAGTTTTGCTGGTACAGCCACTCGCCATCTAATCGGATTTATGGTTATGCAAGGCCGTTAACTCGTTAATATATTCGTGTCCGTAATCTCGACCTCAGTTTGTGTGCATAAACTGAACTTTCCGATTCACAGAAGGCAAATGCTTGTGTTTATACGACAACCTTAAGTATATGAACATAACGTATCTTTACGGATTTATAATTAGTTTGACTTTGGAATTTATCGCCATGTGATCATCTTCTGTAATTGCAAATAACTTCGTTAGTAACCGTACAGTCTTTGTCAAGGTAACTATCATAACTGAGTTGTTAATCACTAAAATGTGCCGTTATGCACCTTTTTTTAAAATCAATTTACAAAAATATGTTTTCAGAAAGTTTATAAGTGTTGCAGTATTCCTTAAGAAATTTCGTGTACATTTTTTTACTTAAAAGTCTTACCTTTTAAGTACACCTAATATTAAGTTGTTTTTATTTAAACACTATGGGTAGATACACTAGAAAATCGGGAAAATGTTTAAAATAGTCTCCAATAAACTGTATAATATTAATCGTGACACGTGTGAACAGTTTTGGGACAAATCACACACGCTGTGTGTTCAAGTTGGACAGTTATAACTGGGCCTGTTGTAGAGAGAAACAATTCTACAAATAAACCATAGCCAATGTTGATACAAAACATTCAGTGTTATGTATATCACGTTGGAGCCTAGCAAACAGTCAACTATTACCGCGATTTTCCAGTGTCTCTAACTATGGGTAAAAGTTTGTAATTCAGAGACGTTAAGTGGTGTGTTATTGTTTCGTTATTAACGTTTATTTAGTTCGTATTGCTTCATAAACGCACAAGGTAAAACCTATTCGACGCTTCTGAAATCCATAAGTCACGAATCTTAAATAGAATCATTTTAAGAAATCTGGCACAGCTAAAGATTTTTTCAAGTATACTTTTCACACGAAATTCGGATCAATGTAGCTGCAGTCGTTAACGTAGAGCCTCGGGCGGCATATGTCACAAATATACTTTTATTCCATTTTGTTGGTCAAAGGCATAGCGTGTAGTTGTTCAGACACGTCTGCCATTTGACTGCATTAATTTAAGGAATGCTATTGTGACACCACGTGTCTGTGATTTGCCGGTAGAACCCAAAATAAAAAAAAACTAAGAGTTTAAACATCCAATCAGTAGTAATGAATAGATGGTGAAATTTCACGATGACCTGCATGTTAGAATCAAATAACCTATGCATACTCAAGTCCCGACCGTTTGTCCACTAGTTGCTACTCAGTGTAACAGCAGACAAAGAACAGACAGGGCTTGAGCACAGACTAGATAGTAATACAGACATGAAATGACGTGGTGGCCCGTTTGATACGGGCGAACTGCACCGCTTATTGGCTGCCCGAGGCTGTTGATTTCAGCCCCATGTGCGTTTGGCTCCTGCATGTTACGGCAGGTTTTCAATTGGCCTGGCTGCCAGCTAGCAGGGCAGCCACCTTACGCTGATTGGCGGTAGGCGTCGCCGCCATGTTGCTGGCCAGCGAAGCCATTTTGGTGGCGTGTGTGTCTGAGTTCGCCTTTCTACCGGATATTTCACTTCTATATTCCTAAATATTCTGTGGCTTGAGTATGCATAGGTAAAGACACTGGAAAATCGCGAAAATGTTTAGCATAGTTTCCAATAAACTATAGTATATTAACCGTGACACGTGTGAACAGTTTTGAGACAAATCACACACGCTGTGTGTTCAAGCTGTACAATTCTAACTGGGTTAGCTGAAGAGAGGAAGAATGCTTCAAATAAACCATAGCCAATATCGATACAAAACATTTAGTGTTATATACTAATATACAGCATGTTGGAGCCTAGCAAACACTCAACTTTTCCCGCGATTTTCCAGTGTCTCTATGCATAGGATATTTGATTTCAACATGCAGTTCATTGAACTTGCAAAATTTCAAAATTTCTAGCCACGAATCAAAGCTGCGGATGTTCACATAAATAGATACATGCAAAATTTGCGTTATCATTTGGTAGCAGACTAAACTTCGCTTCTTATATACGTAACTGGGCGTAATCCGCGATTCAAAGGCCACGAACTTTTATGTGTTGTCATTTACGTGTGTTACGTCTTTACAGAGATTGGCCTCTCTGCCGTGTAAGCATTCTCCGCGGCAAGTCACGACAATATCGGCCAGCGGGAGACGTCAAACGAGCCTGTAGTCACTTAGAGTCTAGTCAGCTGTCAGAAAATATCGCAAATTTTGCATTCCCCAACATATAAGGCACTGAAACCAAATAGCGCAAAAATCTTTTCGCCGTAAAATTGTGGTTTTAGAAGATTGGCCACATAGCACCACCGTGCTTTCTAATAAAACACTGCGCATTCATCCCAGGAGGGTATGGGTTCAATTCCCTGTCATTTAGTTTTCATTTTAAATTTCAAAGCTATCCCAAAATCTTTCCAGGCGAATGTTGGGAAAGTTAAAAATTATAGAACATGGCTGATTACTTTTCTGTTTACTTTCTTCCTACGCCTTCGGTTCGGTCTTCATTAATTTTTTAAGAATAAGATGTATTCTGGTTCTCTATTAAAATTCTCGCTACTTCAAAGCACATAGTGAGACTCTATGATTTATTAAGGGGGATTGATCCCTCTCAGGATGGTTTTACGGTGTTTCTTATAAATAATGTAATATACACATTGTTTTGCTTTATTCACGCTGACAAGGCATAGTTTATTGTTTCATTCACTTTTTGGAATCCATATGGCATTGTTCCTGTTAATGATGTGGCCTCTGTAGTCGTTCCCGTAAATAAAGCAATTTTTCCTTTTCAGCTGTTTCCCGTTGCAAAATAATGAATATATTATGGTTCCAGCAATTACAGAAAATCGATTAAGTTTGTATATATGCCTTGTCGTGACAAAAATTTTGATACATCGTCTGGAACAGAAGTTATCGAGAAGAAACAGATCAATCCAAGGTGGTAGGGATCAATACCCCTTAACAGTCAGTTGAAGAAACGTCTGAGATATAATATTGATTAAATTTTGGACGGTTTTATACGACAAAACAGATTTGTTTGTGGCATCAGAAAACTTAAAAAGTCAATACTTTATTCTCTCTGAATGAAATACAATTTTCAGGAATGAAACTACAACAAGGATTATCATAAAAATTATGTAAATCCAAAATGGCGTCACTGCTTCCCCATCGCCCATGTACCAACCTCTCTTTTATCCCTATTTTACCATACACACTCTGCACATATAAATAAACTTTTTATCCGTCTATCACTCTCGCTACCCTCCTGGCAAAAAACTAGGGCACCAAAAACAACAAAAAAAGCCATTCTGTAGCTTAGTATATTTACTTTCCCTCTAAATAAGTTCATTCGTATCGTTTGAGTAGATCTTATTTTGGGTAAGAAGCGAATATAGTCGATTCGCACATTTGACATGTGCTTTTACGAAAACCATGGCACCGAAAAATATTTTATTTGAGGAAAATTAGTATTAAGGTAATGTTTAAAGATTGGTCAATATTTAGTACAGTTACAAATTTAAGAATTTTTTGTACAGAGCAGGCTTTTTTGTGTGTGTGATACAGGAGCGGTGAGGGTGCCGTAATCTGACGTATGTAATGCATAGAGAGGATGATTTATCGCGGGAAAACTTGACTGTTTGATGGGTTTCAACGCACGTTCAGTTTACCAGAAGATGACTGGCATACGATTTTATGTGGAGCTGTTGCCCTTTTTGGCTGATCCAATAAGAACTCCGCTGTTGCAATATTTGATGCCTATTATTGTTTTGCAGACAGCTAGGTTGTGTGAGACGTACATCACCCAATCATGAGTGTTGTAATTAACTACAGAGTTTTCAAGGGTATGTTGGCACAAAACATTTTCGCGATATACCACCCTCTCTAGTAATGCATTATCGCCTCTCCGCGCAAGACACTCAGTTGGCGTGCAGTGCTTTACTGTTTAGTTTTTCCTATGGGACTTTAAGCGGTGACCAAATTATTATATTTGTGATCAGCGTAGTTTAAAGTATAACGCTTGTTTCTATAGTTCTGTTTTTCGAATCCGATATGGAGTCTGGAAAAAGGCCGACCATTTTGAGGTGTCCGAAAATGATGTTCCTCTTAAACGTGCCGAATTTATAAAACTATAGCGACATAGTTTCAAGTGTGTTGAATAGTTTCGTCGAAGAAAGAATAGTAGTAATTCGCTGCAACGCATTTCAAGCCAGGTAGGGAGGCCCCTTAAGTTGGAATCTTACTTATTGTGTAGAATACCGTAAATTGTTTACCGTCCACGTAACATAATAAGACGTCGGTTGCTGATACTAATAATACCAAATATATAAGGCTTTCTCCTGGCCGGCGTACAGTTTGGCTGGAATGTCAAGCACCTCTTGTTTACGAACTTCGAAATTGTGTTTATCCAAAATCGTTTACCGGCAACCGCTCGTGGGGCCCCAACTTGAGTACCCTCGTGCGGCAGTAAATTAAACGTTGTTGCAACTTTTGGAGGCGTCGGGTTCTTGAAACTGATTATCGTCGAATGGGGCAGGGGAGGGGGGAAGAACTTTCGAACTGCTTCCCAAGTAGACTGCGAACATTCACAGCTGTGGGGAGGGTCCGAAGAAAATCTAATTAAATTACCTGTTGCCTCGTAAACAGCTCAACATAAACCTCTCAACATTCTACTTGGTTTTTAATACCAACTGTGCTCGAAAGAAACATAAATAAACGCCAGCGTGTGTTAGATAAGTTGAAATCGAGCTAATTTTATTCAACAAATTGTATTACGTGTAAATACTGTAAAAATATAAGTTAAACATTTTATTAATATACCACGTAGAAGTACAAAATAATTTCTACCATAAAATAACTTAATTGATTTAAAACGAAAAAAGAGGGGGCATGTAATCGGTAATAGTAAGTTCGTATGATTTACAGTCTAATTGTTAGTGAATTGTGAACTTTTCATGCATTATATCTATTGCATGGGCAGCACCTTTCTTTTCTCCGTTTTAAATCATACGAACATTTTATTTGAATGAATTATGTAATATGTTCTCAGTCCGTTTTAAAATTGGCGTAAGATAAATATTTTTAACTTAATACCTTTCCTGATTTTTGTCATGTGTGTATTATCTTCTGCAGTAATATTTTTAATGCTAATAATTATTATTTTCATTTCCAGAACGTTTTCCTCTTATATTGCCGTGTCATATCATCCAGCGCTGACACATACTAAAATTTTCAAGTCGCTAGCTAATTTGGAAGTTAGTTTGAAAACCAATGGCAAAATATGTACCGAACAACAGATAAACAATAAAGATCCACTGTATGTATCCACATTTTGAATAATACAGAAATGTTGCTACGAATTGTGCTCGAGGTCTCGTTAGTAACTTTATGGAAACTTTTTACGATACGAGTTTTAAGTCATTCGTGTTCATAAGGGAGAAAGTGTGGTATAGTTGCATACATATTTGAACGACGAAACTGTAATGAATTTTAACTTGCTTAGCAAGATATGGTACAGACGCAAAATGAACTTTTTCTTCGTTTAGATAGCCTAAATAATTAAATAAATAAATAAATATATATATATATATGTATGTATAACTGACTACGCTTGGGGGCTGGCACCTTACACTAAGTACACAGCTTTTATTTCTTTGAGTGTGCAACAGCGATTTTCAAAATAAAAGTACAGTATGTTTCGTAATAAACTATAGCGAGCATTGGCAACACTGCACACGATTAGAGCATGCTGTTCTGAGTGTCACCGTGGTCGAAACGTAACTGGCAAGTAGGTAGGCGTTACAACACCCGCCCTTTTCCCAACCACAATGCTATGAAGGCCAACTGGACGATGATATAGGACACTGTAGCGAGCCAAACTGGGCATGTCTCATAATGGTCACCTACAAGACAAGATGGACCTCCTACCTCTCGTCGTGCCGGGGAGAGGGTAGCAGCTTGAAGTCCCTAAACGTGCCGCCCGCAATGTCAGCTCCGATTAGGTATATAGATAATGCACTCTAGTTAAACTTTGTTAACTCTGTTAGTACCCAGTAGCGGCTCGTGGGTTGTTGCCAGGTAGGGCTGCAGTTGTCAAGAGCTGCACAGGGTTGTGCGCTGGTTGACTCTACAGCCACTGACACGCTGATGTGTAGGTGCCTCTTACTACTGAGTGGTCACAACATATCTAGTAGCCGGCAAATATTTCATGGTCGATAGTCTACGGCGCGATCATCAAGAGTGTACAGTTCCGACTATCTGCAACCCCACCTGGCAACAACCCACGAGCCGCCACTGTTAATACCGCTCCCCTCCGAACTCATAATCATGTAGGCTTCACATATAACTTTGTATAAACTTTCAGAATCGTTCTTTTTCAGTTACTCATTCATCCGTATAACTCTCCTCTGTAGCGAAGCCCCAATTGTAAAGCAAAATAATGTTTCACAGCATGTTTGTTACGTAGTAGTAGTGTATTATTAATAACTTAAACACATCGTGCCTAATTTTTGGCAATACTGTACACCTGTTTAATGTCACGGATATGTCTATATTAAATTTAATTTTTTCGCGCGAAATCATTCAATCCGTTCATTAGAATCATGTCACGCATTATCGAGGTTTAAAACAGTTTCCCAATTTTAGAACTTGGTAAAGAGTTGTCTAAATAAAAACTATGTTTGTATGTACGCATCTATCTGTTTATATAATTATGTAGGGATTGAAAAATAACAATCCTTGGTTTATACTTTACGGCTGCTCGCCCACTTGACAGTTTTAGCAGTTAACTCCAATATTTAAAAAAAATCACTTCAGTTATTAATAGAATTATCAAACCCAACCAACCTTATTTTCGCTTCCTAAACGTGCACGCAAAGGACTTTGGCAAACAAAATTGACTTCTCTAGAGTAATTATTTAAGCTGAGTTATTAATTGCTACACCGTATTTGAAAACCTGGTTTTGTGCGATTTATTAAATATTTTTTTATTGTGAATTTTTCACTAGAATAAAAAAGTAAGAGCGAAGAGCAGGATTTTCAGGGTATTTCAGTCCTTTAAGTCTTGTTTAACCCATTTGCAGGATTAAATAAAACCCACTCTATTTCAGGATTTAAGTAGGCCTACGCCAGTAACCGCCAACGCTGGAACGAAATCCTGAAACAGACGAGGGCCTTACCTAATTAGCTTGTTGGCGCAGATGCAACTAGGAGTGGGACGTTGAGAAAGAGGAGAGTAGAGGGGAGGGATAAAATCTTCAATCCCAAGACTTTGGATATCAACAGCGGTTTTCTTCTTTGCCTTTGTATTTAACAATGAATTCACGGCGCTCGTGTTCCATCTATATATTATACAGTCCTTTAGCTGGAAGCGTTTGTATTCTTTCGCTTGCAGAAAATCCAGCAGTTCTTGGGTCGTTATTCGCCTTTAACACAGCCACTAACGAGGTTAAGTAGTATTTACAAAGTTTCAACAAGTGGAAAAAGAAACAAACGAGCGGTCAAAAATGATACTCTTCGTGGCGGAATAAAAGAAAGAGAATTCGCTTTAATTATTCAGTTCTGAACTTTTGAACAGTATCTCGAATTGTATTTAAATTCCTTTAGGTTTTACAGTAATTTTATTTTAGGAAACAAACGAGTGAGACAGTATGGATGTATAAACATTAAAGGTAAATAAACTGCACGATTTTGGGCCATGGCATCAGAAATAAACACATAAGTGTGAACTGTTATATTTATTTACTCTCATGGCAATAAAGGACACTGTTTGTGAAAAGGAGTGGAAATAATTTTTGTGTCTGAATTCTCAAATAACTTAATTCCCAAAATGATTATGTAACAAAAATATTGTAAGCCTTGATTCCGTAAGTCGATAAAAAATTACTTTTTTCTTAATATTTATTTACATTAGAACTCTGTGCAGTGTGTACTCGTCAGTTCACCAGAAAATGTAGACTTTTTAAAACTTGTATTGACGTTTAAAATTTATTGCTTCCAGCTCTATAACCACATTGCGTATCTAACATACGCATTGTATTTTATAGCCAGTTGGAAGCAACTACCTAACAGACAATTTATTTCACACAAAAAGTTTTCTAATTACATTTTTTTTTTCGGATGAATAAGTCCTGTCTACTCACAAATATGAAAAGTAAGTGCTTACGAACAGTGCGAAGAAACCACAACTTCAACAAAATCAACAGTAATAATAATTATAAAAAAATAATAATAGTAATAATATTAAATATAGCATAGTCACTGTGCATTTGATAAACTGCATGGTTCATTTCGGTCGATAATATATATCTTTAAAGTAACACATTTTCTGTACTGTTGTATTGTCTCTATCATTCGGAAACGACGTAGTTTAAAAGAAAATCAAATAATTAAAACTGTTAGACTTTATAATAAGCGAAAAGAACGTTCGGTTATTTATGTACCTCTAATGAATCTTCCAAACATTTTATAAAAGTGTCGGCTGCACGTGTTTATATTGGTACACAATTCTTCGTTATCGAAATTTTCGAAATTCGCAAATCGTTGGTTTTCAGAGATTGTAATTACGACATATATTTCTTGGATTAATTCTTAGTTACTTTACATGCGTAAATTATTCAGTAAATGTACACTGTTACTCAGTGAACGCTCATTAGTTACGTCAGTGAAAGTGTTATTAGTCACTAAGAATGTGAGGTTTTTTTTTTAAATAGTATAAAAGGGAAAAACTTTTCTACAGCCAAATGGCACTGTTAGTACGCACATAAAACTTGCATAAATAATTCTCTAATGTGTATACTGTGCTAAAACGTTTTTTTTTTGGCATCTTAGTAGGTCATTAAATTATGTGTTTGTTTAAAAAGTCAAGAAATAATATAATATTCAGAAAGTTTTATACCAAAATATAAGTGACCTTGAAAATTTCAATAATTATAACCACCCCGTTACAGTCAAATATGAAAATACTATTATTATTGAATTGAAAGCCTACTTTTATAAGTGGTTATAACATATATAAATATTTACAATAATGTGTCTTAACTTAAATATTTTTACACATACTTATCAACAGTTAAACCTGAAAACATGGAAATATAATGACATTTTATGATAAATGAGAGGACAAAAATTATCATTTTTTATAAACATTTTAAAATGGTAAACGTGTGTATGAACGCGATTCTCAATTGATATTTAAATAGATGAACTATTTAACTAATATATTCTTTAAAAAAACTATGGCAGTAAAAATGTCAAATTACTCACATAGCAAAACAATACAGTTAAAAAAACTGTTAAACTAGCAGTGAGCAACTGTGGTACTGATTATTAAAAATCCAAAGATTTCGCGACTTCAACGAATCTGCCGCGTGGACCTGATAGTCCTGTGTACACTCTGTCCTTATAGCTACTTTATCATTGACTGTATATTTAGTAAGTGTTCAGTTGTATATCTGAAAAAATAGCGCAAGGGTTCATGATAAAAATACCGATTTTCTATATGTTTCGAGTCCAAAGGTTGGCTTCACAAGACACGTTTCTGTTATTTTTTTGTTTATGAACATTTATTCTAACCATACCGTTGTAGCTCCGTAGTAAAATTCATTACCTTGCAGTAAATCATAAATATATAACATCAATCATAATAATGACGTTATTAGAATTGATATTAGTTTGAAGTAACAATCGCTGTATAAAATTGGGTAATCTAATCAGAAGACATAATAGTATGTGTGGGAGTATGAGACCTATGGCGTTGGTGTACTTACAACCCCCCTCCACCAATTTTCTCTTTTTCAAACCTTCCATAAAATTTGTGAAATGTGTAAAAAATTAATTACCCAGTCATGAAAATAGCTCGCGGGCGGAAAGTTACTGACGATGTCCGGCCTAAATTAATTGGTGTATTCAAGTTGCAACAATGCTTATATTTAAACAGCGCTACATTTATGTATAGTAATACACTCACCGATTAAAAAATATTTAAGTTACCGTGGTTCCGTTAAATTAGGGATACGAATCTTAGTTGTTGATATTAGTCTATTTATATCACACTTACAACAAACTTTTCTGCAGAAGTAGCAATGTATTCTATGCCTCTTCCACAGAGAAAACTGTTGCAACAACCATCATTTATTTTAAATATGAATTTGGCATTACGTTTTGTCGGTAGCGAGGCTAATATATATGGTTATACACAAGTACAGGAACCAGGAGTGGAGTCGGCCTATGTTAAGGAACTATCCCAGCGTTCGGCTGGAATGATTTCAGTAAACCATGGAAAACCGAAATCAACTTCGCCGTAGCCGGTACCCAAAACTGCGTGCTCCAGAATGCGAAAGTACAACTACGATAGCGACTCAATTGTTGACCTCATTTTAACAGAAGCATGGTATCGAAACTAGTGTACTTTCTCTGTGTGTCGCGGTTGTCACACACAATGGATTTTGTTGCTTGATGATCGATGACTACGATATAAGTTGTTCGGAATAAAGTGAGCACTAAAATTTAATCAATGAAAAATTTCACTAGTCGTTACTGCATTAAATTCATCATTAACTCTGTTTGCCTTATTGCTTGTATGGTTGTCAACAAAACTACACAAAATAGTTCCGTGTATTTTCTTATTTAAATACAACAATAATGAAACAAAATCAACTGGAATCGACATAACTGTATTTTATGTAGTAAATTAACTATTTTCATCAAACTCTATCGACAACTACCGACAGCACAAATTATCTTACAAGCGCAAACACAAAGTGACGTGTCCAGAGAGGTTAGACATGTCCCATCGTCAGCCGTAACGCGCGGAATGATACGAATTGTGTGAAAATATAACATAAGCAGTGTTTTTTTGAGTGTTCACTTTATTCCGAACCGCCTATACCAACATTTACACATTAAGAGTGCGTGATATATAATTCTGCGCTAAGAGCATCAGTTTATAATTGTAGGTTTCTCGAAGTCAATTTGCTGTAATAAAAAAAGTAAACCCGGACAATAGTTTTTTGCCAACTTTCTGAGCAAAAATTTTTCTCTAGTAACGTATGTCTGAAGAACAATTTCTGATGCTGAAATCTCGTACATTTAACTGCGGCGCAAGAAGAAATCACCATTAATAAAAGTCTAAAAATGGGTAAATGTTAGCTTATAAAGACAGCTAATATCATTATCAAGGATTTTTGTTTTGTAATTTTTCTACATCGACTTTCAAAATGTGTAGATTTAATTTGCAGAGCTAAGCACTTATTTATCTACCACGGCCTCTTAAGAGTGTATGGTAGATAAATTAACGCTGAAAACATAAATTGATTTCTACGCTTTCTTCGAAGCCAATATAGATAAAATACTCAATAACAATCATAGATAATGGTATTTGCCAACTTTATGAGTAAATATTTATCCTAAATTACTCATTCGTTACGCGTGATCTCTT
Organism: Medauroidea extradentata; assembly: GCA_003012365.1. Lineage (NCBI taxonomy): Eukaryota > Metazoa > Arthropoda > Insecta > Phasmatodea > Phasmatidae > Medauroidea > Medauroidea extradentata. The sequence goes on from PNEQ01108881.1 coordinate 15,216, forward strand.
GCGCCGCATTTAAATGCACGAGGTTCCGGCGTCAGAGATTGTGCCTAAGAAGTTTGTAACACTGGAAACAATTTTATATAAAACGTTGGCTAAAACTGTTGTCTAGTATTGCTATTGTTTAATCTTCGTAAATTGGCTTCAAGAATCCTATAGTTATTGATTAATGCTTTTAGCGTTGAATTGTGTACCACGCCCTCTTAAAGAGTCCTATAAAGTTCGTTTCAACAGCATTGCAGCGTGTTAGGAGAACTTTTTTTTAGACTACTACTAAACGTGCGTTCAGTATATTTATCTACGAAAATAAAACATATTTAAAACTATTATTCTCTATTTTTGGTTTTCAGTCATCGTGCTTAGTAGCATGGTTTCCAGGCACCTCAAAATTTCCAAAGATGACCTTTTTTCAGACTGCTGTCTCGTAAAAATAGCAACCGGGAACTTAAAACGAAAATAGAGAAGCACGTGTTGGACTTTACTATGCGCTTTCCATAAATAAAAATAAAAAAAATAGGGTCACCACTTAAAATCCCATAGAAAAAGCCAACGCCTGAACCACAGCGCGCCGTTTTCACGCCACGGTAACACGGTTGTCGAAGCACGATGCAGTCTAGCTCTTTCCGTCTGCCAGTTTCCGTACCTCAGGCGCGACAAATAGCACCTCCTGTATACGGCACTTAAGGTTGTTCAACTGGTGAAAAATTACAATTTTATATTTGTATGAAGTAGTGTTATTTTTGTACACACTACTTGAGAGAACACGTACTTCTAACGAAAAAAAATTAGCTCAGCCAGTTTTCCCGTAATGGCCCTTCAAAGTCAAAATTTGCATATTTTTACTTCATACAAAACTTGAAAACCTGTCAACATAATTAAATGAAAAAAAAAAACACATCAAAACTAAGTGTCGCTGTCTATGGCTTGTAGCACATAAGACCCATTACAAAACATGTTTGCGTAAAATAAAAAATTTAAAAATTTGAAAATTTTTTTTGTTACTTCTAGAAATTTATTTTAAACACAATAATATTTTATAATGGGTTTTTACGTGCTTCAAGCCGTAGACAGTTACGTGTAGTTTTGATGTAATTTTTCCATTTCAATATATTTACTGGGTTTCAAGTTTTGTATGAAGTAAAAAATATGCAAATTTTGACTTTGAAGTGCCATTACGAAAAAACTGGCTGAGCTAATTTTTTTTTCGTTAGAGGTGAATGTACTCTTAAGTAATGTCTACAAAACTAACACTATTTCATAGAAATATAAAATTATGATTTTTCACCACTTGAATGCCCTTAGATTCCACTTTACTCGTGGGGTACAAATTAATGGTTTTTAAGCCGTTATATTTATTTTACGGTATAAATAAATAAATGTGTTTAGTTATAACCATTTTAATGTATACGTACGTTATAATTTTTCCGCTGAATTTGCTTTACACGTTAAATGCAATGTGTAAACATTGTGAGAAAAAGTCGTGTACTAATTTTTTTCTCTTACTGTTTACGAATTGTACTTTACAAGTAATGCAAATTTAGCGCAATAATGTTAAAGAACATGTACAGGAAATTGGTTCTACCTGAACACATTTTTAATTTATGCTGTAAAACTAATATTACGACTGGAAACCTAGAACTCGTATAAAGTGTATAGTGGAATCTTAAGGCTCGGTTACATTCACCATATTAAATTTTATTATTATTCACTTTTTTTGGAATTCTAAGAAGAAAAATTACAAATATGCGATTATACCTCAAATTCTATTTAAATTTCGCTACAGTACAGACCTTGCGATTTAGCTGTTAATTTATAATTACGTCGCAATTTGTGCGGCAATTTTTTTTATATTAATAATTTGCCCGACAAATTGCGGCGTAATTATAAGTTAACAGCTAAATCGCAAGGTCTGTACTGTAGCGAAATGTAAATATAATTTGAAGTATAATCGCATATTTAACATTTTTCTTCTCAGAACTCAAAAAAAAAAAAAAAAAAAAAAAAAAAAAAAAAAAAAAAAAAAAAAAAAAAAAAAAAAAAAAAAAAAAAAAAAAAAAAAAAAAAAAAAAAAAAAAAAAAAAAAAAAAAAAAAAAAAAAAAAAAAGGAAAAAAAGGAAAAAAAAAGGAAAAAATAATAAAATTCAATATGGCGACTGAAATAGAGCTTAAAGACGCAGCTAAAGTACACAAGTCAGTTCAGCTACTTGTGAGAAACTAAGCCTGTTGTCAGCATCGTTGATTTTGTTGGAAATAATTACGCGCAAACTTGTTGCAATGCCTTACTTGCAAAAGTGCAGCTGTGCTTCGCGGCTATTGGCTGCGAGTTTTTGCGCTAAGACGTCTATTATTTGACTGTGCCAATCAGAACAAGGTTACTACGTCTCTACAAATCTGTGATTTGCGGGTAAAACCTCAAGACGAAGAGGGTAAGAAATGACAACGAAGCAGAGTCGCTCAAGTACAAATAAAGGATTGAAAAAAGTTGGGGCAAAATTCTTTTCGTCGAAAGTCTATTCTAAGAGTTGTAACGAATATCTCTGATCATGAATGGCCTTCATCTACAGCACACACAGCTTAACACACCAGGTTTGATGGGTTATGGGGATGTTCCCGGCAAACATTTTATTGTTCTAATGATTGATATATTTGTACGAGATATGGCTTGTTTTATAAACATATTATACCTGTTATTCATTGAAATAAACATTTTCTAGCTTTCACGGATTTTGTATAATGGCGTACCAAAGCCAAAATTAGCACAAAACTGTTTCATACGGTAAACGAAAAGCAACTGACTTACAGAAATGAAATAATTCTCACTAAACAACAATGTCACGCACTACATATGGACATGTATAAAAAGCCGTGTTAAAATATTTTTGTATTAAAAAAAAATATGAAATTTTAAATTGTAAATTGCGTATTATCTGCAATTTTTTTCAAGTACGAAAAATTTTGATGAAATGTTTTTTTACATGTCGCGACATAGCCAGTGTCACAGTTGTTCAGTGTCATTGTACAAAAAACTATTAAAGTTAGAATATTTCCATTACTGTAAAACGTAGTCACAGTATATGTCTACATAAAACAAACCACACTTCGTGTATATATATATATATATATATATATATATATATATATATATATATATATATATATATATATAGTAATTATTAAAACAATTAATTTTTTTTTGCGTGGTCTTCCCCCTTAACTTAAACTTACTCTCATATTAATTCGCCTCCCACCAAGGCGATCCGGGTTCGATTCCCTGCGGGGTCGGTCCCCGGATTTTCGCATGTGGGAATCGTGCCGGACGATGACGTTGGGCGGCAGGTTTTCTCGGGTATCTCCCGTTTCCCCCGGTTCCGGTGCTGCTCCATATTCACCTCAGGTCACCACTCACCCGCGCAGTTCAAAATCAGTCACTCAAATTAATTCGCTAAATTTCAAGGTTCCTACTAGTTTTTCAGAGCGTCCACCAAGGTTGAGGCATTGTTGCAAGGGGTACAGATATGACGAATGTTTGTGAACTTGAATCTCATTGCTCGGTAGTCACGGCACGCGCCAGCCGACGAGGCAGATCGCCTTGCGTTTCACAAACGCGGCGTTAGTCTCCCGTCGAATACAACCAGAGTTACTGTCAGCCGTCTTGGGTAAACCAAGCAGTGAAGATTCTGACAGACAGGTCACGTAGCAGCTGTCGTTCTTCGTTTCTCCAAGGCGCTTAACAATATCCCGCGTAAACACTCCACAGCACCCTGAGTAGTTCTGAGCAACCCAGCACGCACTCTCCTTAGTTTTGCAGTGATTTCGAAAGTATTTTTTTACTACCACCTAATATTAATATCAAAATTTTTCTCCACAGTTTTGACAGTAATATGTCATAGTTTGTAGCTGAATTTTTTTTTTTGTAGAAATGCACTGTACGGTGTTTTAGATTTCTTCACCCAAAGTTCAACGTTTTATTTGTCTTGAAAATAATCGAAATAGAAGCAATTTTTTTTGCTGACGAATAGTACGTCATTTTTAAAAACGCTCCCAGAGCATTGTGCATCGCATGACTGCACGTTGGCTCAAAAATTTTCAAAGCTTTTGGTTGAAAAATATTTGAGCTATTGGCTCCAGCCTAAAAAAAAAAAGACCAAGTGGCATACCGAGGATTTCGTTTCGAAAGGAGGCTAAAATAATTTTACAATAGGTAGTTCGGCATAAAGTGAGCACTAAATACTTAACCTTTGAAAATAATCACTAGCCGTTACTGCATAACATATAACACTAACAATAATTGCTTTACAGCTTGTACTGTTGGCAGCGAATTGCAGTACGTATTTTTGTGTATTTTCCTATTAAATGGCATTAACAATGAAATTTGACATATTTGTGTTTTTTGTAATTAATAAACTTTTTTCCATCAAACTGTATACATCCGTAACGACTTCACAATTGGTCTTAAATGTGCATGCATTAAGTGACGTGTCCAGAGAGGCTAGACATTTCCCATCGTTAGCTGTTACGCGCGGAAAGATACGAATCGTCTGAAAATATAAATTTAACAGGGCTTTTTTTGAGTGGTCACTTAACCTAAACCACCTATACACATAATTTATTGGCTGATTTTTAAAGACACAGATTTTTTGTGAAAAGTATTTTGCAACCAACTTGTTCCAATCTTTTACGTGCATTTGTGTGACTGTACTTCGTGGCCAGTGGTTGAATGTGTTAAGGCAATTTCACGCGATAGCAAGTTTCATGAATTAAATTTCGCAAATTATATTTATCTTATAGTACACGATTCAGGAGATTTGATTTAATAAACATTTAAAGGACCACTTGAAAAGTTAACACATATTTTGTAAACAAATGTTGAACAAAATAAATAACGTACCTAGTCTACAAACATATACGAATCCTGCAAAACACAAAAATATATGGTTAAACCAATACAAAAAAATTTTGCTTACTTTAAAATATATATATTGCCGAAATTGCTTTCTAAAATGATTTAGTTTGCTAACAAAGCTTCAATAACATATTACGTTACTGAATTAATAAAGTCAGAAAAACTAATTCTCCGTTCCTAAGTATTTTCATTCAAGAAAATTTAAAACATATTCGAAACCAAAATATTTGCAGAAATTCAAGACGTTCGATAAATTAAGAGACGAAACGGCTGCTCGTGACGTCAACATGACAGTACATTACATGAAATAAACTGAATTAAATTGAATTTAAATAAATTGAAACGAAGTTTGATTCTGTGGAAAGTCCTTACACCCTCTTAGTCTGGAGTTATTTTTGCAAATCACAGACGTGTGGAGAGGCAGTGACTTGTTCTGATTGGCACAGTCAAATTACGCACGTCTCAGCACGAAGATGCGCCACCAATAACTATGAAGCAGTGCTGCAGATGTGCACGTCAGTCAATGAAACAAATTTATACAAAATTCTTTTCAGTGTCTCTTGTCTCTACAGATTGCCCATTGTTATTTCACTCGTAAACAGTCTGCGAAGCGATGGAGGGAATCCGGGGAGCTCCCATACTCATAATAATTTTCCATGGCTCATGAGATGAACAATTTCCCTGCCAGGTAAAGAGATTTACCTCTCTCAAAGATTACACACATTGTTTTTTTTTTTTTTGTTAATTTTTTAGGCAGAATTTTTGGCCGGTCATTTGCAAGCAAGTATTTCGTACGGAATAAGTCAACTCAGAAGTGAATTTATGCGAAGAAATAGTGTACTGAATGGGTTACATAGTAATCCGTTTTTCACTTCTTTATTTTAAGTTTTTCTACGTGCAATATGCCAATATGTAAATTGCTTTGTATTAGGATTAACCAGACCTTTTACAAAAGTAGTTAAACACGTTTTTATTATTTGTCATTGCAACCTCTTCAGACCCATATTCTTACATACCTACAGTACAGGAAAGTACGGTTAATATTTTAATTCGTTCAGTACTAATGCTGGCAGAGAGCTTGCTTTGGCTATCACGATTAATGAGCTAAGACTTGACAGTCAGTTATAAAGAAATGAGACTTTTGTGGACCGTAACATAAGTAAGAATCATAGTTGACAAATACATGTCACACAGAGAAGGAACGTGATTGCACTAAGCGACAAATGTAATAAATGTGTGACTAAAAGTATTTTCACACACACGTGTGTATATATATATATAACATAATAATATAATTTAATTACATACTCATATTTCGTTTGGTGATAGCTCACAGAAATCTATGTGAGAAGTGTTTTTTCAATTTGTTCCGAAAATGAAAATTGTGGGAAAAATAGTGATTTTCAAATTATATTTTAATTAAAATTTCAAAAGCTACCCAATAATTAATAACTTAAGTCTGTAGAGTGTCTTATAAATAACTTTTCTGCATTCTCAATAATTAAATTTGGTAATGTAATTAGCCCATCGTTGTTCAAATGAGGCACGACACTTCATTCTGCTTTTAACTTCGGAACACTTTACTTTAACTCAAGTTCTACTACAGAATATTAAAGAAGTGAGAAAAATTAAGATTATAAGGTTGTCTTGTCGAAATTTGCTGGAGTTAGCCGTTTTCGAGAAAATCGTATTTAAATTTAACGCATTGTTTGTAACACCTGAAACATATGCAAGCATTACAACTGACTTGAAAGGCGTGTGACCGAACTATTAGGCGTGTTACAATGATATAGTTGCGACGGATTTATCATTTAAGATTTGTAATTTAGCTAGTACAAAAGCAGATGCGCAGTACTATAAAACTGTGACAACCCGTGGGCAAGGAAACTACACTATTAAAATAAAACGCACAAGTTTATGGTAAAGTTTACAATAGTTTACGAAATCTTACATCTTTGTAACCCCGTTGTTAATGGTAACAATAAATTACTCACTGATACCACTAATAAGATCTCTTGCATCACTGCATGGAGTACCTGCTTCGTGTAGTGGTTAGGTCACACTCATTCGACTATAGCGATTTACGTTCAGTTATCAGAGGGGTTACATGGACGTTCGATTTCGTAAAACTTTGCGTACATTCCCATAAACTTGTGCGTTTTATTTTAAGGCCATACTCTCTTGTTTCTACTTTTTTTAGCGATATTAATTTTTACACCAATACGAGAACATATATCAAAATTCGGTTTGGCAATTTTGCTTTCTCAATGTTGACTGATTTTTCAAGGTAATTAATACTATGTTTTTAGATATTAACGTAATTAGCGAAGTTCTAACAAACTTCCTTTTTTCTCTAAGCCGTATAATTTATTGTTAAAAAACTACTTATCGTGCAAAAAATCATTTTAAACAATACTGCCAAAGATATTTTTTGATATATCATCTCGTTTAAGCTTTTAAAAAGAGCTATCGCAACAACAAAAAAAAAAAAACAGTATAACGAAGAGAGTATGGCCCTAATAGCGCAGTTTTCTTGCCCACAGAGTGAAACTGCATTACAATACTACGCAACTACTTTTACATCATCCGTGTGACAAATCTTAGATGATTAATCCCTCGCAACAATGTTATTACAGCATGCATGTTAGTTCGGTCACATGTTTTTAAAAGATGTCGCAATGTCGCGTTACAAAAATGTGCATTAATTTTAAATACGATTTTATGAAGATTAATGTACCGGATTCATTCGAAATTGAGGTCTACAATTTAATTGAACTTCCTAGAACAACGGGTTCAATGAAATATTTTGGATCACTCCTTCCAGTCCCAAAGTACAAACATTACAGCGGCAACATTGTACGCTCTTTTACGAGTTTAAACGTAGAGGCGATATCACAATACATGTACCGGCCAGCGTCGCTCGTAGCACGTCAGTGATATTTGCCTCACACACAAACACACCCTTCACTAGGCGGCCGCCTTAATACTCTCATGTTTAATTAATCTTTAAGAGGATTGGGTACTAATGGGCGGTACTGCAGCGTGTCGCGCGAATACTTTTTTTTTTTACTTGAAACCGCTTAAGGGGTATGGAAAGGTACGATGTCAAGCGGGTGACTGGAACACTCAATCGTCAATAATATCTGAACTACTCATCAAATTTATATGAGATTTTTTGCCGAGTAGATATTTTATCAGCTGACGCTTATATATATAACATTATGAGGTAGTATGCTTTACTTTCGAGTAAAAAATTAAAAACTGTTTTTAGAAAAATAAGGGTTTGAAACCACAAAATCTACAAAAATGGGAAACTATAATTTTTATAATTTTTAATACGATGATGTCTGGACCTCTATAATAACAGAATTTCAAATATACTCGGGTTTTAATTTGAAAATAATTTTACTATCCGAAAATCTCTGCGCGATAGGTTTACGGATGTTAAAATTATTTTCATATGAAAACGTGAATATTCTTGAAATTCTGTTATTATAGAGGTCCAGACATTATCGTATTAAAAATTATAAAAATTACAGTTTCCCATTTTTGTAGATTTTGTGGTTTCAAGCCCTCATTTTTCTAAAAACAGTTTTTAATTTTTTACTCGAAAGTAAAGCATACTACCTCATAATGTTATATATATATATATATATATATATATATATATATATATATATATATATATATATATATATATTGGTTTCAAGCCCTCATTTTTCTAAAAACAGTTTTTAATTTTTTACTCGAAAGTAAAGCATACTACCTCATAATGTTATATATATATATAAACGTCATCTGATAAAATATCTACTCGGCAAAAAATCTTATCGAAATTTGATGGGTAGTTCAGATTTTATTGACGATTGAGTGTTCCAGTCACCCGCTTGACATCCTACCTTTCCATGCCCCTTAAATTATTTCCATCGCGGTTAGCTACGAAAAGAACACTCATTCGAAGCTACTCTTCTCACTTTTCAAAAATCCAGCACGCTTGTTAGAAACGTGTCTTTGCGGCCTCTCAAAATTGCTTTTAAAAACCCCGCGTTTTAAGACTTCTGTAACTCCGTAAATACGACCTGAATTCGTAAAGTGGAACACGAGACGCGTGCATAAGCCTTTACTTCAAACTGTCAAAAAAAAATTTTAGGGTCACCGCTTACAGTCCCATAGGAAATATTGTTCTACGAAATCCTTTCACTCCAGTTTAACGCGCTGTGAATAGAGGCGATATGCTTCAAGTCGAGCATGGTACTTTGGCTCTAATCGCTCAGCTGCTGCCACGCATCGAACGTGGAAATTTGAAACCGTTACACAGTACTCTTAAGCGTAAACGACAGCAAAAGTAAAAAAATTTAAATGTTCATGCATTTTTGTTTAAATTGTTTCAAACATGTTGAATAATTTTTCCAAGACCGTAAATGCTACACTGTAAAAAAAATTTGGTAAATTTACTCTACATGTAATGGAAGCTAATTACCTCTACAAGTGAGGTAAAATTACTCAACACGTGTCAAGGAAAGTTACTCAACTGGTAATGCAATTTTTCATTACGTATTTGCGCAAGCCCTCTAGGACAATTTGACATAACGCGCGAGCGAATCTTCCGAGTGGTCTGTGTGGCGAATACACTATCTTGCGAAAATTTCCACACATGTTCGGAAATCAGGTTTTCCTCTCAAGGTTGGGGAATATTACCATACATATGATGAGTAATATTACTCACTTTTTTTACAGTTAGTTACATGTTTACAAAAACTATATATATATAGTTTTTGTAAACATGTAACTAACGAAACTTTTCTTAATTGACTTATTTGTCTAAACCGCATAGTTTTATGTCTTGAAAAAATTACACAATTTTGTTTAAAACAATTTACGCTATGTTGACTGTTTTTTTTTTCTAGCGAGACAAAACACACAACGGTTTCAGCAATATTTAGCAGTTAACGAAATGCCCATTAATGAACTAAATAGCCTAATATATATATAATTTTTGTCAAGTGAAAAATATATTACATAGTAAAAACAATTTTTAACAAAACTGTGTAACAGTCTCGTTTAGAAATTAAAAAAAATAGCTAGCGTGGAAGCAGTATAAATGATGGATCACGGCCTTAAGGGTGTTCAATTGTGATTAAGTCATAATTTTATATTTTCATGAAATATTGTTAGTTTTGTAGACGATACTTGTGAGTACATTGTACTCTTACGAAACAATTTTAGCTATCATAGTTTTCTCATAACGGAACATCAAAGTAGAAATTTACTCATTCTGCTGCCAGGCAAACAGTGAAAATAAATTGACCAAGACACACAAAATAATTTATTGTGAACTTACATCCCATGAGCAATGAAATAAAACATTAAAAAACCCACAGCATAAAATTTTGAATTAAAAATATCGTAGAAGTACACACTAAACGTTGCAAATTCAGCAATTAAAAAAAAACAGTTCACGGGATTTTAAAAAATGTTTTATTACGTAGCCCACAGCATGTTATTTCACTGTGAATTATTTCAGTTGGTTGTCACTATTTGCATGGCAGCAGAATACGCAAATTTTTTACTCCGACGCACCGTTATGAGAAAACTACACCAACTAAAATTGTTTTGTAAGAGGAAACTGCACTCACAAGTATTATCTACAAAACTAACATAATTTCATGTAAATATAAAATTATTACTTTTTCGCAATTGAACAGCCTTAAATCTAGAGCAGCCCTCTGCAGCAATGACAGTGATAACAAAGAAGATGGTGTGACGTGTTGCAGGTGCGATAGCGACTGTCACTGCCATCCAGAGGTTCGACAAGCAACCGCAGTACACCGAGGTCAACCCCAATGATGACGCCATCCTCGCGTGCAAGGTCCTTAACAAGAAAGGAACGTGCTACTGGCAGAAGGACAACAAGGCAAGTACCTCTTACGCCACCATCTTAGTAAAATAAGTTGTAACAATTGTTAGTAGATGCTGGGAAAAATTCTCGTGTTCACTGACCTGTAGACTAGTCTCCAAGAATCTATGCTTATTCAAGCAGACTGTGCCAACTCATAGGTAGAGACCGATTACTTCGCGCATTGATTCCACGTCAGATTGAACGTCAATAACGTATACTTCACTCCTCCTTCTGTCATTAGACGAAAGTGGTTTTAACACACATTTGACGACTGCAGGTCAATTATAAATAGAGACATGTAAAATTCGCGTTATCATTTGGTAGCAGGCTAAACTTCACTTTCCCATACATAATAGAGCATAATCTGCGATTCAATTGGCCACGAACTTTTATGTGTTGTCATTTGTGTGTGTTACGTCTTTGCAGAGATTGGCCTCTCTACCGTGTAAGTATTCTCCGCGGTAAGTCACGACAATATCGGCCAGCGGGAGACGTCGAACAAGCCTATAGTCACTTGGCGTCTAGTCAGATGCCAGAAAATAACGCGAATTTTGAATGTCTCTAATTATAAATAAGGAAACAAGTCGTGGGGATATCACGTGCTACACGTTAGTACCGTTAGAAGCTAATGGATATTCGGCTTCAACCGTAACAAGTATAGAACTGAGAAGTCTAGGCTGTTGCCAGATGAATACGCGAAATACTCGTGCCTCTACTCCTAGGTAGAGATGATGGTACATCACGAAAATGTTTTGTGCCAACATGCCCTTGAAAACGCTGTAGCTTCTTGCAACATATATGATTTGTTGATGTACGTCTGACACAACGTGGCTGTCTGCAGACCAATAACAGGCATCAAATATTAATATTACAGTAGTGGTATTCTTATTGGCTCAGTGAAATAGAGCAACAGCTACAATACGTACAAGATAACGCTAGTAATAATGGAATAAGCTGAATGTGTGTTGAAACCCAGCAAACAGTCAAGATTTCCCGCGATAAACCATCATCTGCAATTGAATGGTCTTATGCAGAAAGCGACCATCCCACATTTGACAAAGTAGAACATAAACAATTGTTACTTCAGTATTGTTTGCTATTTTGTTAATTAATACATCATATATTCAAATACCCTACATCTTCTTGAGTTTGGTTGCTAAGCTACTGAAGTATTAATGTATACCAATTCAGAAGCTTGTTTTTTTTGTCTGTCCTTTACATTTGTGGCTTGGATGCCTTCTGCGTTACGCCATTCAATTATACATAGAAGCACTGATTCTTGGCAAACACAATTTCTCACCAACTTTATTTCAGTGCTTTACGTGCACATCTGCAGCTATGCTTCATGGTTATCGGCAGCGTGTATCTATCAGACGAGGTTTGTCATTTAACTGTGGGTTCAGAGAAATTTTACTTCGACCACACACGTCTTTGATTTTTTGGCAGAACTTCTTGCATTCACCATCTTCAACAGGTTGTAAACATAGGCTATATACTTTTAAATTGGAACTGTCTGCTCTGTAAAATAAAGAAAATATATTAAAGGACAATCCAAAATTCAGTGAAAGACAATCACGACTGTTCTTTGTTTTAACAGAATTAGATTTTCTGAAACAGTCTACAAAAATACGTATTATTTCAGTTAAAAATGTTCAAAACCGGTTTTAAATACGTTGTAAGTTTATTAGCGAGCCATAAAAGTGTAGTCATAGACGGATATAACCCCATGCCAAGCGGGAGCCACGGGAGTCGAGAGGTCAGACCTCTCGCCTCCCACCAAGGCGATCCGGGTTCGATTCCCGGCGAGGTCGGTCCACGGATTTTCACATGTGAGAATCGTGCCGTACGATGCCGCTGGTCGGCGACTTTTTTAGGGGATCCCCCGTTTCCCCTGCCCATTCCTTCCGGCATTGCTCCATACATCACGTCATCCGTCACTAGCGCTTAAGACCTCGATGTTAAGGGCTGACCAAAATCTCTCACCTATGCCAAGCGAGCGCAAAATAATATACAGGCTAGCCATTATCTTGTAAAGTGATCAAACACAATCTCAACTTAATACAATGGAAATCTATCAAAAAAATAAGTATTATTCAAACAAAGTCTAGCTGCTTGCAATCGGCATCAATATAAATGAGCTAAATTTCACAATTTTTCAATCAATTATTGTACATTAATTTAATTATTTCTATCAAACTTAGCTTTAAGGCTATTACATTCCTAAAATTTTTGTACTGAAATGTCTTGAATTATATTGATGCTACTAGCTGAAATTCAAAAAGAGTCGTTTTAAATTTGAAGGGAAATAATATTACTTTATTGAATTTCTAAGGTATTTTTAATTTTTTATGTGGAAATTCCTGAACTTCAGTTAATACGCTGGTTTCCGCCTATGGAACCTACTGATCGTCTTGTCCATAAGGGCTATAAACTGCGCGCTGAGTGAGCAAATGTGAAGCTTATCACAACTAATAGAAAAAATGCCAAGAAAAGAACATAGGTCATTCGTGCATGAACTAACCTCTTTACCTACTGATTTGTAACTGCTCAAAGTTGGCCGCGTGCATAGAGATTCTGATGAAGAAAATTGTAATATTTCAAGTACTGTGCAGGTGCATAGCTCATCAACCAGTCAGAGCAAAGGATTTACTAAATGTTAGCCATGTTGTTCTAATATTCCAAATACACTAGAATTAACCAATAAAGAAGAATGATAAAAATAATATTTAAGTATTTTATTCAATGCTGTATATAATGTTTAACACAATGTAGTTTATTTGGGCTTTGGTTCCATGTTTCCGTTTTATCTCCAAACACGATTCCACTAAATGGCCTCCAGATGTATTCCACACTACATCGAATGCTTCATCATCGTAAAAAATGTCACAATGCACAACGTTTCTGGTCGTACACAGATTCTACTGTTATGCTATCGGATAAGTACAGGAATTTCGATGGTGCAGGTACAAAACCTCGTACGTCAATTTTTGGCAGTATTTACATTTTTACACATTGTTCCTCGGGAATAACAAGAATGTCCAATAAATTAGTTTTTTTTTTTTTTTTCAAAGCACATTTAATTGTATTGATGCAAACTAAAGGGCTGTAAAATTCCTTCCACGCCAGTAAGATTTCATCTCCAGTTTATCCGCCCATCTGAGCTCTTTTCAATTGTGACATACGAGGTTTTGCATCTTCACCACCGATTTGTAATTTCGGCAGCAAGTGACCACTGTATCAAATATAAAATCTCAATTTAAATATTCGACATATTTCGGTTACTGAAGTTCATAACCTTAGTATCCCGAAGTAAGGCAGATCCTGTGCTTATGATTTTAAATTGTGAACCAACCCTTAGTGGTGGTGCGAGGGCTCGAACGAGCAAGCGAAAGCCCTTAGTAATCCTAGCCGGACGAAAATTCAGCCTGGTTGTATCCGAAATCCTATAATCCACGCGTCGGACGTCGGAGAGGCAGCAATCCTTCTCGCGCGCTGACGTGAAGGTTCTCCTCATCTCTCGGGCGGAGGACAAACAGAAGTGAACTCGGTCTAACCCGGGGAACTTGCCAGGTTGTTTGCCCTCTCGGTGCTACCAACCCATAGGAGAAGAACTTCTCCCAAGTTGGATCTTCCTTGGCTACACACTGGGAGTATCACACTGAGCGGTATCTTGCTACATGTTTGTGTGCACGGAAGATACTAGCACACCTGTTTTTAAGAGGGAAATTTCCTTGTCAAGTTTTTAACTGAAAACACGGCACACTGAGAAAAAAATTATTTTTTCGTTATTTGAAATCATTCACTTTAAAAACGATTGTTCTATGATCGCCAGTTATATTCCAAAGTAGTGTTTACGTGTGTGACTTTTTTTAAAATCATGTGTTCACACGTGACTGGGCCAACGAGAACACTTGAAACGACCCCGACTGAATGTTTGTTTGTTTTTCAATAGTAAGATCCGGTCATCGTCTTTAATGTGTGCAATTTTCATAGATGTCCATATTTTAGAGCATGTTTAAATGTTATGTCAAAATAACGTTTATTTCTACATTATATTATAAAGTTCGTGCCCCAGATAGATAGTGACCTAAACATATGCCTCGTCAGTGTATACTTAGTCATCAAGATATATCACAGTCCGGTTCGGATTAGGATATTTGCCCAAAGCAGCATTAGTTTGCACCTTGAACATTTAATAAATTTTTCAGTTGGAATCATAACTTTCATGCCGGTTCGATTTCTACTATCAGTAAGTGTTTACTGTGGTACAATATTTGTGGAGAACTCAAAAGTGCTTTTGCTGTTGTAAAATGTTACCCTTAGTTCTTTTTTTTTTTTCCTCCCGTTTGGCAGGGCAGTGAAAATTCACGCTACTTAAATTGGCATGAAACTCAGAAAGATAGAATAGGTAACCGCCAAACATGACTGGCCGCAACCCAAAATCAAGAGAGAAGAATTTGTGTTTGGGAATCGCTGTCGGTGAAGGACATGTCAGAACCATAGAGGAAGTAAAGTATTCAAAAGTGGACACGGCCTTGTTAACCAACGAGCCACTAAAAAGGGGGGCATCATTCACCGGCAACTTCAGAAACAAAAACTTTTAGTTTACACGTTGGCAACAAAAATACGTTATCTAACCTGTTCAAATTTTTGCGGTAAGTGGAACATTTGTATGCCCACTTCTGCGCGTGAATGAAGAGAATCACAATTATTTGTAGAACAGGTGTACCTCCCGATCTTTCCCATTATTATAACATTTCAGCCGAATACTTAAACAAACACCAAAACAGTTTATGATTCGTAGCCATCACGAGCAGTCAGAGCAGTCACGAGGTCGCGAGTCTCATGGTAGACAACTTAACCGAAAAGTTATTGTAATTGAAAATGTGTATTACAATAAATTAGTAAATATCTAATATATACCCAATAAATGCTTGACACAACAGTATCATAAACCACCAAATATCGTGTTTATATTACACATAACGTCTATTTTGTAATGTTGTCGGTGCATGATGATCTTCAAATTAGTGGCCCTAGCCGCCCTATTCTGTGTTCACCCCCTGGTCTGAACGGCTTTTAGCAGTTGGAGTGTTCTACTGGTGTGTTAACGTTATTTTCTTCTATTTACGCAAGGATTCGTACGTAATTTCAAATGCTTTCGTTTTAGAGCATTTAAACGAGTTCCTTTTCATGAAGACAATGAAGAAAAATATTAAAATATTGCATTGTTATTAAAACCACGAAAGTTGTTAGAAACGCTTCTTTATTTTATCTAAATTACATTCACGCATTAAAATAATAAGTACGTGCTCTCTCTCTCTCTCTCTCTCTATATATATATATATATATATATATATATATATATATATATATATATATGTAATTATATATATTTATACATATATATGTATGTATATGTATAGGTTGTCCAGAAACAAATGCAAAATAATAACACCACGTGAATCCTGGGCTGAATTGGAGACGAGACGAAAACATTAGTGGCAACATGTTATACGATGCAATTTTACATGCACAATGTGGCAACACAGCACTATAGTTAGTTCCCTCTTGCGCTCCACATATATCTTACTTATCTTATTACTACTGTTCTGGTCTGCATGTTATGGGTCAAGGTTAAAATATTGAGCTGTCCAAACATGAGTCTACGATTACTTGACCTAACATACGTGAAATAATACCTTGTCATGGAGCGCAAGAGGGGGCTATTTCCTAGCATTGTTGCCACATTGCGCAGTTAAAATGTCGTCATACAACAATTAGCGACTTATTTTTGTGTCTAATTGGATGACTTGAAAAGAGGCGGAGTTTTAGTCTGGTGTGGGATCTAATTCATACCTCCATGGATACCACGACCCAACATAACCTCCATACAAGTGTTTGGCTTCACATGTCCCGGATGAAATTTATGTCAAGAAAATTGATTATTTATTTGGAATATTGATCTTGTGCATTTGCGTATCTTAATCACGAACTTGAAACTAATATTTTTTTACCATTGTGTGTGCAAGTCTATGATTGCACAACAATTCTGGTTTCTGCCTACACCAACTAACAAATGGGTATGTTTGTAAACAAGCTTTGTTTCCCACCATATTTACACTGCGGTGTGACGTCAGAGGGCGTGTACTTCAAGTCGTCCATTTAGCCCAAGATTGATAGTGTGTGCTTGTTATACGATTGTTCTGAACATTCCGTTTACGTAAATAGGCCTACACGTGTTTATGTATGCGCATAATGAAACATTTGTTAGAATATTGTTGTATATAAATCAGTGCGCATACGTAATTTTTTTTACAATGACAGGTATCTTTATAAAAAATGTGCAAACTTTAAAACAGGAGAATTCTAAAAGCGACTCTATGAGAAAATTTTCAGCCCTAGTGACGTATTTCACGGGCAAAGTTCCTGACACTTATTTTTATATTGTTTGTGCTGCAAACAAATACGCTAAACCTACAATGTTTCACTCCGGCGTAACATTTGCTGAAAAAGTTGACGGAAATATTTACTTCAATTGCACTTTACCAATTTCATTCCATTTTCTCTTCTGAGAAGCTCGAGGTTTCAAACAGGGTTTCTTATTGTAACCGTAAATTTCGTTCTCCGGAGATGCGGTGATCTTAAATGCTTGTAAGTAATAATGGC
>PNEQ01108881.1:32780-62939 GCA_003012365.1 Medauroidea extradentata
TTTTTTTTTTTTTTTTTTTTTTTTTTTTTTTTTTTTTTTTTTTTTTTTTTTTTTTTTTTTTTTTTTTTTTTTTTTTTTTTTTTTTTTTTTTTTTTTTTTTTTTTTTTTTTTTTTTTTTTTTTTTTTCCTTCAACTAAAGCATCACAAGAAGTACATTTTTAGTTTTTTTTTAAGATCTCGGTAATCATGTTCTTAAATTAGCGAGCAGCATTTTCAAAACCATAGGGACACAGTTTGAAATGCGTATTCTTTTCGAAGATAAGCGCATTAGAAACATTTTTAATAGTTATACGAGGAAATATACTTTTCGTACTACACTACAGCACGAATCACGCACCAGGTATATTAACTTTCAAGAAAATTCGGTAGCAAGATATTTCCTGTAAAATAATTGTTCATGCACATATTCGCATCTCCGTAAATAACTGTTTGCGGAATACGGTCTACTTCCATGAATGATAAACCGTTCTTATTCATAGATGCCACGTTTCACTTTAGTCCTATCATAGGCCATTTAAAAGTGAACATGAGTACGGTTAATTATAATACAGGTTAGAAATATCAGTGTTAAAAGTTTATCACATGGAAAATTTCTGCCGCTTGAGAGCTGGTATCGGAAATGTGTGTTAACTGACCAATCACAGATCTTTCCTGAATATTAAGCTACACTAAGTTGATGACGAGAAATTTTTTCCATTACACTCTAAAATAAAGTTAAATGACTTCTGTCATTTCAAAGCCTATTTAGATGGAGTAGCAGGGATTTTTTTTTCGGGTGGAGGGGGAGAATAGGGATGATATTATGTGGTTTAAACATATCCGTTGACACGACTTGCGGAAGCAGGGGGTCAATTAGAAGATAGATATATCAGGGAAGGATGCGGAGAAAACCCTTTAGGCGCCAGTTTCGCTAATGTAATGAGTTCGGCAGAGACTGTTTTATCTCAGAGTGTGTGGTCGACGGTCATGTGGCTACCCCCGGCAGCGTCGCTGTTGCGTAGCAAGTGATTGGCGATGGCCAGCACTGTACGGGAAGCGGCCATGACATGTAAAAATTAAAGTGCGTACACATATTTTTACTACAGTTTTTAATTCTTTACTATTCTACAGAACACAAGTCACGACACGAACGGACAACAGATGGCGTCACGGAGCGAACCTCCCGTACATGTGCTCCTTGAATGTCTGGGGCAGGACTGCCGACAAAGTGGCGGGACGCGCTCTAGTAGCGCAGCATTGCCCGCCTAAACTTGCATACAGAAACAGACACAAACTAAAATTATAATGCACCGAATACACCCTCATTAAGAAAAATAAGTACAAAATAATTAACATCGGTAGAAAAACTAAAACAGATGCTGAAATAAGTATTTTGTTGGTACCACCTCAGTACACACTGTTACAAAGTTAACCCGGGAAAGGGGAAGATAAATAAGCCAGAGATGAAAGGTAACAAGACAAGAGTTTATTAGAATAGTGAACAAGGAATAACAGCAATACTGAAATAAAGGCGATACAGAAGATAGGTAAAGGATCGTTCTCCTTCCCTAAACCAACAAGAACTCACCGCTCGTGCCGCCGTGGAGCTCGTTCTCTAGCCAGAGGTCGCTCCCAGATTCGAACCCAGAGTCCCTAGGTGCGGTCGCCGCCTGAGCAGAAGACTATCTCGTCGACTCTCTTCTCCAACTCCAACTCCCCCGGATAGCTAGATCCGATGTCTATACTATTCTTCGCACCCATACCAGGCCGTCAAAATCCTCCCCTCTGATTGGCTTCCAGCTATGCCCAGAGGCGGAGCAATCCCTGCTGAATACAGGAGTTTGTAAAGTGTTGGGTAAGTGTTAAGACCCACTTAACTCTTCAAGTCATTGGATTCCTGTGATACCACTGTTGCCGCAATCCGCCACTTTTTGGTGACTTGTTGATTACCCAGCACCCACTTACTGCCGTCCTGCGACGCCACCGACGCCGCGGGGTTGTGTAATCGTCCTCATACTCTTCCGTGACGCCACCAACGCTGCAGGATTGCGACACCGTAACAACACGCCTCATGCTTCTCACACTCGTAGGGTTAACTGGGAAATACATTAATTAAAGCAGGTGTGATCGTCAATTAATATATTCCCTATCTGCCGCAGCCAATGCCAGCGTGAATGGAGTGTTACTAGCTACAGGTTTGCATGGCGTAGCCCTTGGAGTGGCCTCGTCGGGTCGCGAGTGCAGGACCTTCGCTCGACAGGTCAGCAGAGCAAACTGTCTAGCATAGGAACGTGGACGCTGGTTCATGTCACCGTATGCACATGCATACACAGACACAAAATAGTAATCAGTTTTGTTTACTTGGATTTCTTGCATGTACAGCACTAACACATGGATTTGAAATTTTTATTGAAATTTTGTTACTTTACAGGGGGCAGGGGTGCGAATATATTCATATATTTCGATATTGTATTTATGTACCAAGAGCTGCAATTACATTGGTAATGTCTTTCCCGTTTGATTAAACTTACACAATTGCATGTACTTGAGTATAACTTTGGTATGCATAGGCTAAATGACCTTAAATTTGAACCGTTATTTTCGATACCAGATGTTGTTTGATTGGTAAATGGGTTAAATTATAACGTGATACACCTCTTCCCGTCACCCTTTTTAACACTTGCTAAATGTTGTAAGGCTCAACTTTATTTTGGTACAGCGATATATTATCCATATCTTTCTTCGGGAATGGCTCTTTATTTTAACTATTGAATAGACCATGGAACGCAACTGTCCGTTATCCTGTAAATTAACGGGTATACAATACATATTTATATATATATGTGTGTGTACGTGTTTGTTGAAATTTCTTGTCATGGTGCCGGTGGTTAAATTAGACAAATATTGGCGAAGGATAATAATTTTTAATTTTAATGAAAATAATTCAGAGCATTCGTTTTGTCGTTGTATTTAATCACAATAAGTAAAACGACTGTTTAAATTGAAGCTAAAATGGTATTGTGTAGATCTTCTAATAGAAGTGATATGGAAAAGCTTATTACAGGAGAGTATGTTTGATATTATGGTTTATAGTTTAGAACCAAAGAATAGTTACACGAAATATTAAAACAATTATTTTATATTATTTTTCGAGTGAGAATGTAGATTCTGTATATTCCTCCGCTCAACTTCAGGATGTAAATGCTTTCAAACGAACCTTTTACATTCACCAGAGTCAGGATTTGACAGACAGGCACTTTGAGTTTATCTTCAAAGTCTCTCGAGAGAATGTTAATGACGGAGCAGAAAATTGGTTGCAGGAACTTCCATTAAAACATTTCAGTTTTCTTGTGCTTCGGCGGGGTGAGGCGGAGTGGTACGAAGACAGAAGAGGGGTTTGCTTACCCTTCTTGTGTGAGCGTAAGTTTAATACGTTCTCTGGCAGAAATTTTTTCGAACATAAAGTCGACGTAAATATAATTGTGTTATTCCCTTGGGAGGACAAAGCTGATGAACATTTTGTGGTTCCTAGTAAATTACTACAAACATGAGTAATTCGTATCAGCTTCTCAATTCGCTCTGCTCTTATCTGACACCTCTTGGAGGGAGCTGAACCAAGTATAAAAAAGCAACTATATGCTGACCTGATCATGTAATATCACTTTGTCAGCGAGCAGCCAATGAACACGTTCTATTCACGAGTGCACAGATATTTTTTGAGACTAGTCGACAGGTCTGTGAAACAGGGAATTCTTCCATTTTATATATATATTACGACACGACGCGTTTTTCATACACGCTTCCTTCTTAAACATTTTTTAGTTCTCATAGGTTTTCCATAGTGGCATGTCAACGTCAGAATTTGACAGTTACGGGAACGTAAGAATAACAAAATCCAACATTCTTACTCGAATTAAATAAATTACACTGAAATAACATATTATTGGTCAAATAGTAAAGTACCTGAAAATACTCAATGAAATTCCTTTGTAGTTTTTAAAAATCTGAAAATTATTACAATTTTCACCAATTATGGGAATTTTTAAAAAGTACTGAAGGACTTCGTTTCTTGTTTTAACATTTTTTACCACATGGTCCATAATACCTAGTTTCAGTGTAAATTATTTCATTCTAGTAAGTCACTTCGTTTTTGTGATTCCTATGTTCTTGTAACTTGTAAATTCTGAATTTTACATGCCCCCATGGAAAAACTATAAAGTATAAAATATTTCACACGTCGAAAATTCAGTCACAAGTAACGTCTATACACCCAACCCTATGTCGTGCAAATATAACTTTTTTTGCAACGTGAACATCCTTAAGACATCTCGACGAAAATAATTTCTATTAATGTTTTATCTGATCCGAATACTATTCAACTTGTAGGCATAAAAAATCCGCGATAAAAATGCCGCAGTTACTTCTTTTCGCATAAGACAAAATAAAAATAAAATATCGTGTACAATCGCAGGAATTTTTCGTGACACCGTGTTGTGCTAAACAGTGTATAGATTGTTCGAGATAAAGTGAGCACTCGAAAAAGTCCTGCTTAGGTTCTATTTTCAGCCAGTTCGTATCTCTCCGCGCGTAACGGCTAACTAAAGGACATTCCTAACCTCTCCGGGCACGTAACTTGGTGTTTGCGCATGTAAGATAAATAGTGCAGCCAGTATGGATCGATACAGTTCGATAAAAAAAAAGCTTATTTCTTATATAAAATTCAATTATGTCGATTTCGGTTGGTTTTGTTTCTGTACTAGTAGAGCCAGTGATTTTTGGTGAAAAGAATTTTGAAACAACTTGTTTCAATGATTTACGTGCACACCTGCAACTCTGGCTCGTGATTATTGGCAGAATATAATAGGGCAGAGGCGTGGCTCATTTGACTGCACCAACAAGAACAATGTTACCACGACACCACACGTCTGTGATTTGCGGGTAGGACACAGAGACCTTTCTGAAAGTTAAAAACTTCCAATCTCTGACCACGAAGCAGAGAAACTGATGTACACATAAGGCATTGTAACAAATTGTTGCAGAATTATTTTCACCAATAATCACTGGCTCTATGTATTGTTGTATTTAAATAGGAAAACACACGGAACTAAATTGCCTAATTGCGCTACCAACCATACAAGCAGTAAGGCAACTAGGGTTAATGATGAATTATCTGCAGTAACAGCCAGTGATGTATTCAAAGGTAACATTTTTAATGCTCGCTTTATTTCGAATGACTTATAGCAGCCTGCACGTTGCGTGATTGGAGGATTGTTGTGCAGTGGTTTAAAAGACAAATCAGGATTAGTCAGTAGCAGCGCACGGGAGTTGCCATTGGCCCAGTCAGATTGGCACACGCCAATAGCAAAAGAACGAGGCAGATTTTGGTCAGCGCTTAGCACCTAGTTCGTTAGTGTTGTTCATGGGTGGCATGAGGTGAGTATGGAGCAGCGCCGGAATGAAAGGGCGGGGAAAACCCGACAAAAACCTGCGGACCGACCCCATCGGGAATATAATCAGCAGAATCAGAACGTTAGATAGAGGTATGATATGTTTAAGTCTAACAAACATTCAACTTTTCCCGCAACACACCTGCGTCCTTACCCATCAACTAATTGAAGTACACTTATAATGTAACTAAAACCCAAGTTTTTACAAAGTATTAAGAGGGTGGGGTGCATTATTCAACGCTAAAAGCATTAATACATAACTGTAGGTTTCTTGTTAAACAGTAGCATTCCTAGACAATAGTTTCAGCCAACGTTTTAAACAAAATTGTTTCCATTGTTACGAACTTCTGAGGCGCAATCTCTTGACGCCGCGCGCCGGAACCTCGTGCATTTAACTGCGGCGCAAGAGATCACGCGTAACGAATTAGTAATTCTGCATAAATATTTACTCGTAAAGTTTGCGAATACCATTATCTAGGATTGTCATTGAGTATTTTATCCATATTGGCTTCGAAAAATGCGTAGAAATCAATTGATGTTTTCAGCGTTTATGTATCTACTAAGCACTCTTAAGTGACCACTATTATAGTACGTCCAATATTTGTTGAGAAATTCGTAGAAAAATAACATTATTTTCACAATTCTTTGAAAGAAAATAATGTACGTAGAGAAATATGAAATACATATAATGCCACTCGTATAGGGACCCGAATATTTCGCGGGTTCAACAACTAGCCAGCTAGACTCCACAGTCCTGTATATACTGTGTCCGCTGAGGACTCTTTGCTGCTCTTTGGCTGCTGCTACAGTGAGTGGCCAGTTGTACATGTGACAAGGTAGTGCGGTGGCCTGCAAATGTCATGGCTGTCTGCCGTTGGTTCAAAATTCTCAAGGACGGGTTAAATAGTGATACAATCATGATAGTAACTCACACATACAGTAGAGGTTCGAAACCTTTATTGCCGTCAAAATTAAATTGTAAAATTTCGGTTCATTAATTAATCATGAGACTAAAATTAATTTAAGTATTCTTGATATTTTATAGTTATTCTCTATGTTTGTAGAAGTCTCGAAAACAATATATATTAGAGTTAGACATACTAATATAAACATTTTGGTTGACAATTTTTTCACTGGCAACGTAAACAATCCTAATTTTAGGCATATTCTTAACAAAATATTAATTGTAACGCTTACTCTGCTGCATTACATTTAGGAGATTCTGGAGACGTAAGCCCAAGTTGTTTAAATGTTTGACATTCACATAAACTTTTACGTTGCTTGTTTTGTTTGTTTATCTTTGTTTATACGCTTCAGTGCGTAAATATCTCGTAGGCAAAAAAATTAATTACCTCGAAGAAATTGTGATAGTGCATCACGTATTCAATTTACGATTAATTCCGAATTATAATTTAGGGGTGCCGATCAAATCCATATGTATCCCTCCGTATGTTACAGTTTGCAAGACATCAGATAAGAATTTAGTGCAATATTTAGGTAACCAATATATATTTCGGCAAAGATAATAGTTGAGACTTCAGTGTTTTCAAAATTTAAGTCAAACAATGAGAAAATTTGTGTAACCTTTTTCCCCGTCATATTTTCATTGTGATTGTAGACGTTGGATTGAAGAAACAATTTACAAATTTGTAACGACTTAGTGTTAGTGTTTTTAAGAAAGGCTGGCAACATAAACATTACAGAATTATTCCGTTTTCTAATGGAAACGAAATCAGTTTTAACGGTCATATCTGGTCAAACTAGGAAATGGTTTCTTTCAAACAAATAAGATTTTACGTAATTTTATCCTTAAATAACGCGTTTGTCAAACAGTGCATGTGGTTACCATAGAAAATCGAAACTGAAAAGTTTCATACACAATGTATATTATGGTAACTTTCACAAAAATGTCCCTTATCACACTGCAATTTTTTTAAATTCTCAAAACATGTCACACAGTCACCAATTAATTTCATTCTCTATCAATTATTCTTAAATATGTTAATCTACATTTATTATATTAAGGAAAGGCGTCATAAATTAACTTTAAATAATTCAAAATTCTTCTAAAACCTTTAACCTGAAAGTGACAAAACGATTTTATACTATCTGTGCCAAAGAGGACATAAATATATTTTTAATTTTTAAGCAATAACATTTCACGCCAATTAACGATGTAAGCAATTGACCTTTGATTTTTCAGCTAATTTTAAGTATTTTTACAAGAAAGACAGCGTAGCATATTGAAAGAAGTGAAAGAATACTTTTTTTCTTCAAATTACGTCTAGTTGAAAATAAATCTGCAGAAAATCCATTCAGCTAGCTACTAGAAAGCTTGTTTTTCGTGCACTCAGCTCACAAGAAACTGCACAAATATTTGTACGTGTAATATTTAAAGTTTTATTAATTGTAGTTTGTTCCTGGAAGTGGTTTATATATGTGGGATCTGGGATGTCATTTGTAGATGTAGTGTACTGTACGTGTTTAAAGGCAGTTCTGAATAAAGTGAGCACTCAGAAAAACCCTGCTAAAGTTCTATTTTCAGCTAATTCGTATCTTTCTGCACGTAACGACTAACGACGGGACATGTCTAACATCTTTAGACACGTCACTTGATATTAGCGCGCGTCAGATAAATTGTGCAGTTAGTGAGAATCGATACCGTTTAGTAAAAAAGTTTATTAATTATATAAAATACAATTATGTAGATTTCGGTTGATAGTGTTTCTGTATTGTTGTATTTAAATAGAAAAGCACGCGGAACTATATTCCGTAATTTCGCTGCCAACCATACAGGCTGTAATTCAACTATAGTTGATGTTTAATTATGTGCAGTAACGGCTAGTGATATTTTTCAAATGTTAAATTTTTAGTGCTCACTTTATTCCGAATGACCTACATCAACACTTTTGTATGGCTCAGCACGTTAAATTTATTTTTGCCAAAGTGTATTTCTACCTATCAGCACAGTAACAGTACATATGAAATTAAAAATAAAAGCATTTTTAGTTACTTTTACTTTTGCCTATTTTCACAAGGCGATCGTAAATGTAAGCTAAGCTTCTGACACAGTGTGTGGCCACAGCAGATGCGGAATAGTCGCACATCGATCCACAATTTAATTACCCGACGGAAACTGAATCCTGTTTGTCGATACATGTTAACAACTCTAGACTACTTTTTTGACAACTTAAAAACCCCAAACAGTTGTAACTCGATTACGTAATCAAATTACTACGAGTATTGGTATTATGTTAGCTACAAGCAGGGACGTCGGAATAGTTATAGAAGAGGGAGAGGGAGTGGCGGGAGATTTGCATATGAGAGTTAACACTCAATGGGGGTTGCGTGGGCCCTCCCTATTCAAGCACATTTTTGAAGTATCAATGGTACAAACTGTTAGTAGAAGTTGTAGTATTTTTATGACGCTAATTGCTATTTGAAAAGCAAAATGTGAGATTTTCCAATAAACTTATAAATATTTATGTGTGTGGTAAAGTGCGAGGAAATAGGGATGTTAGAGGAAGCAAATTAATATCATTCAAACACTAACTTCACTCACCTTAAACACATATTCATTACAGATTAAATTTTTTCCATAGTTCATTTGTGTAATATATATATATATATATATATATATATATATATATATATATATATATATATATATATACATACAGGCCTGCACACATTAATTGAAAGAAATAATAAAATGTTTACGCAACCTATATTCACTGAATTTATGGCTTATTTGAACTCTACGTTGTTACAGATTCGGAAAAATTACCGCTACATTTTTATTCAAAACATCTACCTTCGCCACTATGATAATGTCCAAAATTGTATTAGAAATGTTTAAACTTTAGAATATCACCGTTTCCGGAATGTGCAAAGGAAAAATCCCAGCGACTACACAATGAGAAAAATTCAGAATGTTTACCTTTACTCAACAATAAAATGCCCGGAAATGCATTACTGAATGTCTTCCTGTACATCGTTAGATACTTTACTTTAATAAATGGCATTGTTATTAATAGTGCAATATTTGAGTAAATATACATAACGCGTTTGAAATACTCATGCCACACAAGTTTTATGAAATACAAGTAGTGGACATATTCACCCCTATGCCTTAAGAGGACGTGGTAGATAAATAAGCGCTGAATTCTTCAATTGAGAGCTACACTTTTTGAAAGTAAATACAGAAAAACTTCAAAACAACAATCATTGATAAATATATTCGCCAACTTAATGAGAATACATTCATTCACCTAGAATGGTGCTTTTGTTTAGCGTGATCTCTAGCGGCTCAATTAATTGTACGAGATTTTGGCGTTAGAGATTGTTCTTCAGGTATACGTTAATCGAGAAAAAATTTTGTTTAGAAAGTTGGGAAATGCTATTGTCTACGATTGCATTTTTATTTAAATTTTGTAAATTGGCTTCGAGAAATCTACAATTCTGAAATGACGCTTTTAAAGCTGATTTATACACCACGCACTCTTACTAAAAACACGTGAAAACTACAAAACACAATGTTGTCAACGCTATGTTGTATAACAAATGAAGCATCATTTTGTTTGACTTACAAGCATTAATGACGAGTGCATACGAGAAAACAACTTAAGACATTATCGCAACCATCGTCGTTAGCACCTCAGATGTTTGCTTAACCCACGAGTTATATACCAGAAAATTACTGTTCAATAAAGCAGCCAAAATACCATACACACAAGTTATGGAACGCCCTTCACTGCCTGTACATTGTGAGAGATGAGGTACGGATTGGGATCTTCACTTCATTGAGTGTGAGACAGTAAGGCGTCTCTCAGACCTCTCCAGTACTTGTAGACTAACATAGATGTGAACTGAATGTCACCCGAGATAAGGTGACTCCCTCTGGAAAGCTGCCAAAGCCTTTTTGGAGGGTGGTTGAGTGATTGGCAGAGAAGGGCACTATTTTGCCCTAGGCAGAGGAAACTGGCCCTAAATGCAGAATAACCTTAGTGGTCAGTGGTAGATGAATGGAGGATGCAGTAGGCAACCACTCTAAAACAGTTATCTTTCAGGAATACATAAACACTCACACCTTTTAGATTTACAAGAAATGACAAACAAAATTAAAATAATGTAACTAGAATTCAGAAAAAAATTAGATTCCCAGTTTTAATTAAATTCTTTAGATGAACATTATTAAAAAAAAATGAATTTGCCTGTGACAAAAAATACTTCAAATAGTGTTTTGTCACACTACCAGAAAACAAGTATTTGTCGCCTTTGATCGTTCAAATCAAACAGCAATAAATAACCAGTATGGCCCAGCTACAAGCAGGTTGCATATCTGTAGACGTGTGTGTTTGGACAGGAGTTCAGACGGCGCACCCCAATAGGTCAGCTAGCTAACAGCAATCCTCCTATGCTGGTTATAATTACAGCGGAAGCCGATGAAATAAGCACAGGTCCTCTAAATTCCAGTGAGTACCAGCCTGAAGATGACATCTGTCAGTTGGAACATATGTAGAGGTACGCAAATTTCGCAGATACATTCCAGGTTAGGTTGAACGCCAATTATGTATACTTCATTGTCATGTCTGTGACTTGCTGGCGGCTGTTACGAAACGCGTTTGTCTACT
Organism: Medauroidea extradentata; assembly: GCA_003012365.1. Taxonomy (NCBI): domain Eukaryota; kingdom Metazoa; phylum Arthropoda; class Insecta; order Phasmatodea; family Phasmatidae; genus Medauroidea; species Medauroidea extradentata. Next base: position 43,840 of record PNEQ01108881.1, read on the forward strand.
GCAAGCCAGTAGTAAATAAGGAAATAATGCGAAATGCCATCGCTTGCTACCTGCTTGTACGATTATAAGCCAATAGACAATCGATTGTGGCCAGTGGGTGTATAGGACTGACAAGTCTAGGCTGCTGCAAGATGAATCTGCGAAATTGACGTACCTCTAAACATGTGTAATGTTATTAGTGATTTCTTTTCTATTAGTAGAGACCAGCCAGCTAGACTCCATAGTACTGTGTACACTCTGTCTTCAGCTGTTTGTTCATTGGTTGCTGCTCCAGTGAGGAGTCAATTGTACATCCGACAAGGCATAGCACGGGAATCAGGAAATGATTTTGATTAGGTTGCTGTTGGTTCAAATACCTCAAATACTATCGCGATAGGAACTCACGTCTACAGGATTTCAAAATATAACGTTTGCTCAAAGTATACATTAGGGACTGTACGGGTCTCTTGTCAGTTAAAACGAAATATCGTGTCCTTTTATTTACTTGTAAAAAAACAGCGTAAATTTTTAAAACACACGGACATTTTACTGATTACTTCCGGTTACGCTTCCATTAGAGAAAACAAAGATGGCGGCACCCCTTGCAGGAATCCACATGTTCTGCATGTAAAACTCTTGCAAGATATACATTTGCTTTTAAAACTTCCATTCCGCGACTGCTATTAAAAATTTAATTTTCCGCGTCGTTGCACGTTTTTATGGAGCGGCGTAAGATATTAAATATTCATTACGTTCCCCCCAAAATGAAACAAGCCTGCCGCCGAGAGAAATTCTGTAAGCCTCCGCAGATCTCAGTGATGACCCGAGGATAAATGGGCTCCGGCGAAGTTTACTGCTTTTGAAAGCAACCGTGAAATCGGTTATAAAATTTCTTGTTTGTTTATTATTTCAGTGTACGCAATTAATAATAATGAGAAGACAACAGCATTCTAAATTCTCTAATATATTAATAGGCAATTCGACTTTAATATTTGTTATGGAATTGTGTTGGTAACAGTGGCATAGTTTCTTTATAAATATTACATACTTCATGAATACATTCTTTTATTTTCATCGAAATACTTCCAATTCCGTTTCATTAAAATATTTCTTATATTTAAAATCACTATACAAAAAGTTTTTTTGTTAATGATAAGTAAAATTGTCAACGATTGAACGCGCAATCCACCGTGAATGGCCACGTTTGTTTTAAAAGAAAATATAATTTATTTAATCCCTTGTGTGCACATAAGTGGTTGCATCTGCAGCGGCACCATTTTATGTTTTTCATTTGTAAGGGGGGGGGAGATTTTTTATTTTAAAATATAACAAATATTACAATGATCTTTTTAACTAACAACAGCTTAAGTATTTCGAAAGTGCATACATTAAAGTATATTTAAACATAGGTTTAACCCAGAAAATTTAGAGTTTGAATTTAATACCTCGTAACCACAAATAACAGAATCACCAAAGAAGATAACCACAGTTACATCGCGTTTTCCTATGTCTTTATCATCGTTGCACTGTAAGAATTGTTTTGTACTTTTACAAAGAAAAGCCTTGGAAACCCAGGTGCCAAATAAATTCCTTGTAAAACTACAATGGTTAGCATAAATAACTCTGAACTTATTTATCAAATAACTTTTGAATTAAGGACGTATACAAGAGATTATTTTGAAACAATAAAAAAAATTCTCGGGAAGTGCTAAGTTTCGAACCACTAACCCAACGCTTAAAATAAATCTACGCATCTTACCCTTTTTATTTATTTATTTTTTGAAAAATGTTTGGTGCAGTGGTGATGCGGAAGTTTCCGCATCATCACCGCACCAGACATCCCCCCCCCTTTAATATGACTTAATTTGAGTGGCCGTAGTACTTTTCGTGTGACATTTTGTATAGTGACAATTTTTGAGACCCAAATGGACAAACATAAACTTACACCCAGCCAGACCTGGGAATCGAACCCAGAACCCCTCGTATCCAAGTCGGTCGCTCAACCAACTGAGCTACGGGGGGTCGGCCTTCGTATGTCTTTATCATCGCTGCACTGTAAAAATGGTTTCACCTAGACCACAGTGGCTTACGTATTGCTTAGGCTTTATTTATTTGTATACATTCAATGTAAAGTACAGTTATAATTCTTCCTTTAAAGAACGCAATTAACATAAATATTCACTTTATTCCAGAAAAATACTTTTCAGAGGTTGTGATCATTGCATAAGTAATTTCCGGCGAACTTACAATTTTTGTAGGCTACACAATGTTTTCCTAAGTTTGTTTTGCAAACAAAATCCTTTTAACGTTGTAAACTAATAATTTTACAAGGAATATTGTCAACATTTTCAAAAGTTTGTATAACTACGAAGAAGTACTTTGTCATATTTTACAAAATAATTTACAGTGCAGGAACTGTCGGTATAGTTACAAGGAATTCCTTTGTAGTATTACAAAGTTTACCTTTGTAACTTCATAAACTAATGATTTTACAAGGATATTCTTTGTACTTTTACAAGTCCTTGTAAAAGTACAATTAATATCCTTGTACATTTTACAAAAAAAATTTAGATTATGATCTGAAAGAGATCACATGAGTTAGACAAACAAATGGAAATACTGAGCACAAAGTCTGACTCACACACTGTTGATGTGTAACTGCCTCCAGCGTATCTTTTTACTGTGTCTTTCACCAGCAGCAGGCGTGAAGGTGAAATGTCAAAATTCTAAAAGAGGTGAAAATTTGACTAAATATTAACAAGGATGTATAATACATCATTAAATAATGTAAAACTTATATTTTCATTGACCATTTATTTTAGTGACTGTCAGCCTTCTCGAAACTATAAAGTTGTATTGTAAATGTAAAAGTTTCCAAACTAACATCAGGGCCTTTTTCGAATTTGTCGTCGGTAACTATGATGATGTCTGTAACGCCCAGTTGATGTTGACTATTGAATATTTGTTTACGATGTGAACACTACTTTCAAACCAATTTGAGTTTGTGCATTCTTGTTGTCTGTTTGCACAGTGTGGTTTTGTAACTGTAATAAGTGGGGACAGTACTAAACTATCAAATTGGGGGAGAAAAAAAGCTTAATAATGACGAAATGCATGTTAATACACTGCCCAACACCGAAATTCTGTTTAAATCACGAAACAAAACAAAATCACTCAAAACTCTGTATTTGTGTGTAAATAGTTATTTATTTCCCCCAAGAAAGAATTTTTTGTGTACTGATAAAATAAAATACACATTTCAGGGAAATATGAAAATATGCCCAGGATAGTTAAAAATCTGATAACAGATTAGGTCTGAAGCGATCATTTTCGATATGTTCGTTATCGCTTCTTGAGAGGATTATTCACGGTAGAATAGCTTTTAAAATGCTAAGTGTTACAATTAACAAGGATATCTGGTTAAGTTTGCATTTTATGATTAGAACCATTGTTTTCGGTGAAAATAGACCTACTGTAACTATGCAACATTATTGTTTCAATGCCTCATGTGCACATCTGCAGCTCAGATTCATGGTCAGTAATTGCTAGAAACATGCAAAATTCGCGTTATTTCCTAACAGCTGACTTGACTCCAAGTGACTATAGGCTCATTCGACGTCTCCCGCTGGCCGATATTGTCGTGATTTGCCGCGGAGAATGCTTACACGGTAGAAAGGCCAATCTCTATAAAGACGTAACACATGTAATGACAACACTTAAAAGTTCGTGGCCAACTGAATTGCAGATTATGCTCTGTTATGTATATCGAAAGTGAAGTTTAGTCTGCTATCAAATGATAACGCGAATTTTGCATGTCTCTAGTGATTGTCTGTTTTTAACTCTCAACGTTTTGGGGATCTACTCACAAATCACAGACGTGTGATGACGCAATAACCTTATCCTCATTGACGCAGTCAAATAAGCGACGCCCTCGCACAAATACACTCTGCCAATAGCCACGAAGCAGATGTGAGCGTTACGCATTGATACAAAGTGTAGCTGTGATCTTTGAACCATACCTGCAATGGGTTCGTAACGTAACAGTTTTTTTTGGACATGCACCATTGCGGGAGAATGTTATCGTATTGCAGAAACACCCACAATAAAAAAAAAAAAAACAAAGATATTGTGGGGGTTTCTGCAATACGGCAATATTCGCCCACGTTGGCATATGTCCAAAAAGTTCGTTACAAAATGTTGCATAATTCTTTTGACCAGAAATTACCAACTGTATTTATGATCCATAAATGCTGTTTACCAAAATAAAACAATACCACCGAAATTTACAATTTTTTAAACGAAATTTGTCCAAAAATAAAAACATAAAATCTTGCCCTTACATTCTATATCTGATTTAATGAAAATTCACTGATTCACGTTGATGGATGGAGCAGTTTCAACAATTTGAATCAGTGAAAATAGTTACTCTGTAATTAATGAATATTCACTGATTTCCTTTAAGAGTGCCAACATCTAACAAGTGAATCAGTGAATATTCACAGTTTTTTCCAGTTGTTTTCAAAGAACAGTTTTTATTTATTGAATCAGTGAAAAATTGTTTAAAAATCTGTGAACATTCACTAATTAACTTGTGGAATGTTTACACACTTTGTCGGAATCAGTGAAAAGTCACCGAATTCACAGTGGTTTCTCAATTATTAAATTTGTTGAAACTGCTCCATCAATCATCGTGAATCAGTGAATATTCACTAATTCAGATTTAGAGTGTAGTAATAAGATAAATTGCACCAACAAGTAAGTGTGTGTCAGTGTCTGTTCTGCTTCAACAGCCGGTGGGCATCTACCCGAAGAAGTACGAGTGGGCGGCCGGCCAGGAGACAGATGATTGCAGCTTGCTGGTGCGGACAGCTACCATCGACTTCGACGACGGCGAGTGGGAGTGCCAGGTGACAGCGTCCGACTTCATGACCCAAGACGCACTCACGTCGTTGCCCGCCCGCCTCGTCGTCAGAGGTGAGGCAATGATCACATAATTGTCTTCTACAAGCTCCGACTCACTTCGTTCCTTGACCGTGGAGTTCTTCAACCTCTCCCATAGCATCCGTTCTTCCATGCCGTTCGACCCTTTTTCTTCCACCATCAGATTATTGGTCATACGTTTCCATGTGTAGTAAATAAATAATCGCTGCATTCTACAATTGAGATCCACACTTTTTGAAAGACAATGTAGAAAAACTGCAAAACAACAATCCTTGATAAATATATTTACCAACTTTATGAGTAAACATTAACCCAGAACGATACATTTGTTAACCGTGATCTCTTCCACCGCAATTAAATGTACGAGATTTCGGCGTCAGCGACTGTTCATCAGTTATACGTTAATAGAGAAACATTTTTGCTCAGAAAGTAGGCAAAAATTATTGTCTACGATTTCTGTGTTTTGATTTTTGCAAATGGGCTCCGAGAAACCTATAATTCTGAATAGATGCTTTCAGCGCTGTATTATATACCATGCACTCTTAAGGGGCCTCCGTTTGTGTGTGTGAGGCAGGAGCGGTAAGGTTGTCACTAACCGACGTATGTAATGCATTATCGCCTCTCCGCGCAAGCTACTCAGATGGCGTGCAGTGCTTTACTACTTTCCTTTTTCCTATGGGACTTTAAGCGGTGACCACAACATTTTATTTATGTGCAGCGTTGTTCAAAGTCTGACACTTGTTTCTACAGTTATGTTTTTCGAATCCGATTATTAATTTTCCAGATACGGCAGTCTGAAAAAAAAACCTTTTTTGGTCGTTTTGAGGGACCAGAAAATAGTGTTTATAATAAACGTGCTGAATTTTTAAAAATATAGTGACATAGTTTGCAGTGTGTGTTCTTTTCGTATGCAAACAGATATAATGCGCGTTAAATAATTTCGTCAAAAAGAGAATAGTCGTAGATTGCTGCAACGCATTTGAAGGACAGGTAGGGATGCACTTTAACTAGATCCATCATATCACCAGTTAATTACCTTCCACTGCAACTTTCTTCTTTCTTCACCTCTAAGTCCAAATTATTACAACCCTTCCTATTCCCAACAATTTCTCTTTTTACTATCCTACTACTCCGATTTCAATACCCAGTTTATTTCAAAACAATAACCTGGTTATTCAGAATACAGGGCCCATTTATTTTCCCTACACGACTCACTTATTGTTCTCACCACACAGTTATTCCACATATGTTATCCGATTACTCCCTGCTACCCAGTTAGTCCCATTCTACTACTCAGTTATTCTACCTACATTTCTCCGTTATTACCAACACTACCCAGTTATTTTATCTTCTACTACTGCTTTCAAATTCCAGGTTCTTTCTCCCCCGTAAGGTAATTTGCCTCTACTTTATGCTTTGCTCTTCCGTAGACGTTCGTGTTCTTTACTTTTCAACATTAGATCAATTCCTTCCTACCTTTCATCTCATCTGCTCAATGCTCGGTTGTTCTGTCTCTGATACTTAGTTATTCTTTCTCCATCTTCTGCTCCTTAAATCACGTCTTACTCTCCCTCTAACTCCCAGTCATTCCCTCTGAAATCCAACCTCAAGTTATTCCTCTTATCTCCCCAGTTATGAACCCTCATTTCAGGAGTTATATTCCCTCAACTCCCCAACTGTTTACCTTATCTCCCCAGTTGTTTCCCTCATATTTCCAGTAATTCCTCTTCAACCACAGCATGCCACTCCAGATTTGTCCCAGGCAGACACTGGTACGTCCAACTGCACACTTAGTTTTGTCCACCGCCACCCTGGATGTTTGTGAACGCCATCCTAAGTACTCCTCTCTCCACCCCGAGGCACATCCTTCACAGGGTGGAGTGATAAGGACATTCACATTTGCCTCCTAATATAGCGATTCGAGTTCGATTACCTGCGAAGTCTTTCCTGATTTTTGCAGTTTTAAAACGCGGTGGACGGTATTGGCTGGCGCACGTTTGCTTGGGGCTTCCCCTCTCGTGGCTTGTGCTTCTACAACCGTATCGCTTTTATGCACGGGGAGCGAAAACGGCTTGCAGAGTTTTATTCGTTGGCTTTTTACTATGAAACTTGAAGCGGTGACCCTGCTATTTTATTAACAGAAAGTGCAAAATAAAGTCCAGCGCATGCTTCTGTATTTTTGTTTTTCGATTCCGTTTGGTATTTATTTGCGTGACAACATTCTCAAAAATCCTACTAGGCCGTTTTGAATTGCCTCGAAACCATATTTCTAAGCATGATACCTAGAAACCCAAAAAATAGAAGGGCATAATTTTTAATGTGTTTTCTTTACAGAGACAAAAATAATGAACATGCATTTCGTAGTATGTCTTTAAAAAAAAATAACTTTCTTCTAATACACTGCAACAATGTTCATGCGCCAGCTGTATAGGGTTATTAAGGGGTATGGAAAGTTTAATTGAGATAATGACTGGAATGGCTCAATCAGCGATAAAATCTGAACTACATTTTATAATTTGATTGAACTCTTTTTTGTCAAGTAGTTATTTTATTAGTGCGCGTCTGTTCATAATACATTAGTCAGTAATATGCTTTGATTTCAAGTAAAATTTTAAAACCGATTTTTAGTAAACAATAGACCTTAAGGCTCGGGTTCAGTCACCATATTGATTTTTTTTATTTTTCGCTCTTATGGAATTATGAGAAGAAAAATGTTAAATTTGCTACTATACCATTAATTCTATTGACCTTACGCTACAATAAAATCATCGCAGTTGAACTTTTAACGTATAATTAAAGCGCAATCACTACAGAAAACTAAGAACATAAAAAATTGCTAGACTGATGGCGGCTTAAATATAAGTTAAAAGTTCAACTGCGATTCTTTTATTGTAGCGCACGGTAAATAGAACTGATATTATAATAGCAAAAATTTTACATTTTCCTTCTCAGAATTTCATAAGAGCGAAAAATAAAATAATTCAATATGGCAAATGATACCGAGCGTTAAATTACAAAATCTATAAAATAAGAAATGTTTTATGTCAGTAGTTATCAGTATAATAATATGCATAACAGCATTTCAAAAATACTCTTGTTGTAATTTAAAAATAATTTTAACATATGTAAATCTCTGCTCGATGGGTTTTCGGATGTAAAATTATTTTCTGATTAGGATTTCTGTGTGTTTTTTAATTAGACCAATATAGAGCTCTGTGTATTGTTTTAGTGATAATCATAAAAATTAAGGTATTCCATTCCTACAGATTTTGTGCTCTCTAGTCCTAATTTTTCTAAACGAAGTTTTTTATTTTTTATTTGAAAATAAATCATTGTACTGACTACTGCTATGACAAGACGTTCACTAATAAAATATCTACTCGGCAAAAACCTTCCATGGAATTATGTTGAGTACTTCAGATTTTATCAATGATTGAACAATCCAGTGGCTCGCGCGACGTCTTACCTTTCCATAGTCCTAATGAGTTAGTGGACCTGGAGTTTGAACCGTGCTGTCGCATGGCACAGAAAGCATTTTCCTTCTACAACTATTATAAATGTTTCCAATGCGTTTTTATACTATACGAATATGTCCCTACGGTTTTAAAATTGCCGTCCACTAATTAAAAACACGATTACCAAACTCCTCAAAAGTTATAAAAATGATGATGATAATTGTAAAATCTATTCATAGAAACCTGCTTTGGACTTTAAAAAATATAATTTTCACAAATAAAATAACAGGGTCATCCCTTGAAGCGCTGATGAATATGATTGCTACAAAAACACTACACGCTAGTCTAGAGGCGATGAAGTGCATGACGCATGTGTTATATTCGACTTATCACCGTCTCCTTTTCCATGCCTCAAACGTAATAAAAAGCTAGCGTTCACTTACTCTTAAGAATTCGCTGTTTAAGGGCGCGGTCTACCGCAATTTTCATCACCATTTTTTATATTTTTTATTTCTACCATATTTTTTTCTTATTTTGGACACAAAATGTGACTAAATTTGACTCTCATAGTTTTCGCGTAATAGCTTGTTAAAGTCATATTTTGCAAGTTTCCGTTTTAACGACTACACTAAAACCAACTGATATACCAAACTAAAAAAAATCACAGTGGATAAAGACATTTCAGGCTAAATTAAAATTAAAGAATAATAATTATTTGTATTTTTAAAAAAATTATTGCATTTTTAAATTATTATTTTCAGTTTCAGAATTTTTTTAAATTCAAATAGTTTTTATTCTTTAATTTTATGAGCATGTCATTGTAGCCTGCAATGTCTTGATCTACTGTGATTTTTTTTAGTTTGGTATATCAGTTGGTTTTAGTGTAGTCGTTAAAACGGAAACATTCAAAATATGACTTTAACAAGCCATTACGCGAAAACTATGAGAGACAAAAATTTTTATAAGAACCAAATTTAGTCACATTTTGTGTCTAAAATAAGAAAAAAATATCTGGTACAAATAAAAAATAAATAAATGGTGATGAAAATTGCGGTAAACCGCGCCCTTAAGGGCTAGGGCTCGAGTTTCTTCGTGTTTGAAGATAATTATTTTTTCTAACATAAACGGGAGCCGATATCGTAAAATCGCTCCGTAACTTTGTTATGACTGGTTTTAACTACGTGCCCTAATTTTGTCGAGACAGAAGACAGCAAAATAGTAGCTAATTATTTAAATAACGAAATTTCCTTTCAACTGAAATATTATCTAAAATCTTCATACAGATTGTCTCGAAAAACTACATTACGTAGTAAAACCAATTTGCAACAAAGTTACGAAGCAATTTTACGATATCGGTTCTCATATGCGTGTTAAAAAATATTTCTCACGAAATCCGAGAAACTCGGGCTCATGCCCTTAAGGCGACTGCCTACCCCACGCTTCAAATGCGTTGCAGTGTGTTCGTAAACAGTTTTTTTCTACGAAAATATCCCACGTGTGCCCATTGTGCCAACGTACGAAAAGAAAAAAAAAACTTCAGATAAGGTCGGAATCTCATTGTCAAGACGCCAGGCTCATTAGAAACACTCCTTCTAAGCCCTACAACATGGCTAAAAACAGCCTTTTCAGACTTCCGTACTTCAAAATGTATTAACCGGATGTACGTGAAACTCAGATTGCGATGTGCACTGAACTTAGTTGCAAACTTTCCACCAATAAAATTATATGGTCACCGCTTAGTGTCCCGTAGTAAAAACCGTTCGGCGGGAAGCTTGCAAGCTAGTTCAGCGCTTGGCTCGTTTAGGCGACGCGTCTGCGCCGGTGTCGAATGTCCAACTTTGACGTCTGGGGAACCGCGCAGCGATAAGAGCCAGTGTCCAACGCTTGACGAGAAGCATATCGCCTCTATTCGCAGCGCGCCAAACTGGCGTGCAAGGTTTTCCTTGTAGTCTTTTTCATACGGGACTTTAAGCGGTGACCATCACATTTTCTTTTTGAATAGTATGAGATAAAACCAACGCATGCTTTGCACTTTACGAATTCAGGTAATGTTTTCGGAGTTACAGCAATAAAAAAAAAAAACGTTTTCAACCACGTTGAGAGGGCCGAAAATCATGTTCCTAACAAGCGTGCTGAATTTTTTAAAACATAGAAGCCTAGTTTCAAGTGTGTTTTTTTTATAGATAAACATAATGTTAATAAGTAAAGCGGTTTCGCGTAAAAAAAATACTCGTGACACGCTGCAACACGAGGACTCCTGCTGAAGAAAATGTCTTCCATTACCCATTCGGCCGTCTTTGCACACACATTCTTTCCGTTACTACGCCTGTACTTTCCGACGCTTTGCAATACACTTTCCCTTACCCCCTAACCCCAGTTGCGTCTACCTTTCCTCTGTAGAACCATAAATTACATTTACGAACCTCTCGCCGACGTGGATGAAGTTTGACCGCGCATTTCCTTTCCACCTCCTGCCCTCCGTCACGAGTTGGGATAACTCTATTGGGGCGTTGGGCACCTTCCTGGCGGTAATTGCCAAGGAGTCACTGCCCTGGGGCGGCCAAGGTTCTGCGGTAGCTATACTCGATATAGTGTCGTACCCACGCTGGAGATATGGTTCCTGCGGTGCGGCCCGCCGCACACCGTGGTCGCAATGAACAAATAATTAAGGGCGTTCTGATGGTAAAAAATCATAATTTCATATTTGTATGAAACAGTGTTAGTTAACCCTACTTGGGAGTACATTACCTTCTAACAAAAAAAACCTCAACTAGTTTTCTCATAATGCCATTTCAAAGTCAAAATTTGCATGTTTTTTGTTCATACGCCCCCCCTCCTCCTAAAAAAATCAACAAAATGAAACGAAATAATCACAGTGAAAGTACATGTCACGGGATAGGTCTTAAAGTATATAAAACACAATACATATTTGTTTTAAAAATATCTAAATTTCATAAATAAAACATTGTTTTAATGGGTTTTTGCTTACGTAAAGCCCTAGCCTGTGACTTGTACTTTTACTATGAAATATTTCGTTTCATAATGTTGATTGGGTTTTTTTTGGGGGGGGGGTAGGGTGTATGAACCAAAAACATGGAAATTTTGACTTTGAAATGCTATTATGGAAAACTAGTTGAGAGAATTTTTTTTTTTTTTTGTTAGAAGATAATGTGCTCCCATGTAAGGTTAACAAAACTAACACAAGTTTCATGCAAATATAAAATTATGATTTTTTCCCTTTAGAACGCTCGTAGGTAAGGACGTTTAACCCGTTAAAATTCATTACTTCATGTTTGTGCCAAACACTGTTCAACTTTTAAACGTCAGATAACATGTCATTTCTCCAAATAAAATAAAACTAGGCCTCATTGTTTTTGCGTAATCACTCATCAAAGTCACAAAATGGCCGTTGCAGTGCTGCAAAAATTAAGCAAATTATTGAACTTGAGAAACAAGATAATTTATATTGATACTAAACTGTATGAGCTATTTAAAGACACCTTTGGGATTATAATTAAAAAAAAAAATTGATGGAAATTAGTACATTTTTGCATAATTTTAAGTTGTGGCTTATACTGAAATTTTCAAAATTGTGATTAGTTTTTCTATGTTTTAAAGCATAACGTTTTAGTAAATAATGGAAAACGTTTTAGGAGAAATAAAAGTTAACAAATAAGTTTACAATGGATATTTGCAGTGTTAAAAACATAAATAACTTTTAAGGAAACCGATGATGACAATAAACAAAACTCCGCAAACCAGGGAAGGCTAGGAGGAGAAAGTAGATAAAAAATATATTGTAGGATTAACCAATTGTGAGTTTCAAATATTGATCACTATATGAAACTTAATCGCGAACGGGATCAACTCTGAAAATGATTATTGAAAAATAGTCGATATATGAGAGGCAGCATTTTTCGCACTCACCTTGAAATTGAATACACATCAATTTAATCATGGTATAATGTTGCGTGTGATTTATGTATTCGTCGTAACGTTTGTCTACTCGAATACCAAACAGTGTGTGCAACACGGGTAAAATATTTTGTGGCAACTACCATGGCCACCAAATAATTTCTGTGTTCATCACAAAAACATTTTGCTGTCGTCTACTGTGGTCACCAAAACATTATGTCGTGTCCACTTCAAAATAATTTGTCTGTGTCAAATCCAACAAATTATTATATTTTCATGAAGTAAAAAAAAAATAACGTGTAACCATTTTTCAGCGTGTGTTGCATGTGTAATGAGATAAATGTTTTAATTTATTTTAGTACGTGATGAAATACATCCTCTTCGTGCAGTTGATGAAACATGGTTACTTTGTCAGGTACACCTCCTTCCGTCTCAGGCGCAAATTGCATTTGCGAGCCTCACCGAAGGGAGAGGAGTTTTGTCAACGCTGTGTTGCGCCACCCAGCTGACGGCTTCCATCTCTCTCTTTCTCTCTCTCTGTCTACTACCCACCCCTTTTCCGCAGTCGAGGGTTTAGATAACTCCCCCGGGTAGGTAGGCAACCTTCCTGGCAGTAATTGCCAAGGCGTCAACTCCCTCGGGGCGATGAAGGGTCCTCCAAGACGCCACTCTCACGTGAAGAGGATGCTGTGCTGGACCAACCATGGCTCCCAGCAACAGTGTTGCCGAGGCAGTCACAATGTACATGATCTCCTAAAGAGAAAAAATTCATTCATGAGGCGTTTTATTAAAGTGAACGCACAAAATTACTTTATTTCGCTAAATTTTTTTAACTGTTTTCGAATATTCATTAGCTCTAAAAAAAATTAAACTGTGTTTAGTTAAAGTGTTTGTGACAATTCAAATTGTTCGTGTAAGATGAACAGTAAATATTTAGAAATATGCAAACACAGCAACAATGCTTTATATGTAACAAATATATATTTTAAATTTTTGTAATTTATCAAACAATTGTTGTATATTTGCAAACAATTCTGTACATATCGTATCGTCTACGTATTTTCTACTCAACATTTTCTTTCTGCGAAATAACTAATAAAATTTTAAACCCTGATATGTCACTGCAGTTGACTGTAATTCACATCGAATTTTTTTTTTTATTATTATTTTCTTAAATGTTTGTAATTGCGACATTTTTTGCGGCATCTAACGAATAAATGCTGTTATAATACTTTGCAAACAATTTTTTAATAGCAATCATACGCACTGTATTATACAGTAGCAGCGTGGATATGACAGTGCTTTTTAGAATACGCCAGTATTGTATTTCGTAATTCCCGAAGTCCACAGATGCATTTGACGCCACTTCACAACAAATTAATTGAATTCTCCAGCTATTGCAATGAACCAATTTTTAACGATTATAAATTATTTTATGACGCGGTTGTGTTCATATTGTAATCAATGGTATACCAGGTTGAATAAAATATTGTTATAGTTTACATATAATTTGTCGGCACAGATAAGTACGGTAATTTAATTCTGTAGAATTTGTTGTGTAAATTACAGAATGCATAAACATTAGTTCGGTTTTACCACACCATTAGTTGAGAACCTTATAACCAGCATGTAACAACCAATATTTAGGTTACGCAGAAATAATCTACGCTTAATAAAGCAATAGTGTGACAAGAATTATTTTGGTACGATACGATTTTATGGCTTAAAAGTAATATACACATTTTGTGTGAAAATTGTTTTATACTTACCATTAGGCTTTTATCCGGAAAACCTTTTGCCATTGTCTCACATGCTTTGTAATTTCCGTGAAATTTTAAATTACTTCTCCGTGCAACTTTATATCTCTGGCGCATAATTTATATTAACCACGTGGTATCTTGAACACATAGTTTAGTAGGACGCGGCACTGTAGACGCACACTCTAACTCTACCCAGTATTTATTTTACGGTTCTATCGTGTGGCTATGAGAATTCTTTGTTGGAACAGCGGCTAGGGCGCCCGTCTCCCGTAAAAGTAATCCGGGTCGATTCCCGGGAGGTTAGCACAATTATCGCGTGTTGGAATAGTGCTGGACTAGGCTATTTATTAGCCGACAGGTTTCTTCTCGTACCTCCAATTTATTTATTCCCTTTCATTTCGACGTTGCCTCATGCTCATATCATATTACCAACAGTGGAAAATCTCCCTGTCAAGGGAGCCGCCTAGTGGACTTAGTTTGCACGTTGGTGTCCTAGGAAAGCGAAACAGTAAGTGTGATATAGCGTGCACAACACGCCTCATTCAAGTCTCTAAGCGCAGGTCAGTGAATTGTCGTGCAGTCTTCTCGTCAAGAGATATTCTTTATGTGAGATTCCTCGGTACCCAATCTTTTTATGTCAAAATACTAAGGAGCGATGTGAATTGTTCTCGCCTATAGCTTTTTAATGATTCTGCGCTAAACATTCCATTTACTAAAACATGCAGATAAAAATATCAATTTTTGCCATCTTCGGCTGATAATAATGAGGATCCGGAGAACTTGGAAGTGGGTATGTACATCGGAGGGGGGAGAGGTACGTTTTACAAAGTGGCTAGAGCACTCGCCTCTCACCAAGGGGACGCAGGCTCGATTCCCGGCAGGGTGGATCCCCGGATATTCGCTTGTGGGAATCGTGCCGGACGATACCGCTGGTCGGCGGGTTTTGTTGGGGATCTCCCGTCTGCCTTGCCACCTCATTCCGGTGCTGCTCCATACAAACACCATGTCACCCTTCGTCAGCGCTAAAGACCTTGATGTTAAGTGCTGACCAAAATCTCTTCACTCTTTACAACTCGGCGGTTACGTTAGCAGCCACCTGCAGTACTGACTAATATCTCTTCACTTCCGTAAGAACAACGTTTAATTTAACCCCTTATCGCCACCAGTGCATCTAGCAGCGGAAACCATTCCTTTCCTTAACTCATCTATAACAAATCCTATAACGGGGTATGGAAAGGTAAGATGTCCAGCGAATGAGTGGAATACTCATTCGTCTGTAAAATCTAAAATTCTAATCATAATTCGATGGTATTTTTTTTTTTGCCCCGTAGATATTCTACTAGCGGGCGTTTATTTATGTAACACTCGGCAGTAGTATGCTTTGATTTCGAGGGAAAAATTGAACACGTTATTTAGAAAACTAAGGTAATGAAGCCACAAATTTCACAAAAATTGGAAAATGTAATTTTTATAATTTTTGGTACGATAATATCAAGGACTCTATAATAATCGAAGTATTAAAATAGTTTCGTTTTGATTTAAAAATAATTTTAACATCCGTAAACCAGGTTTCCTTAGAGTAAAGTCATTTAAAAAAATTAATAGTGAATATTCCTGAAATTAGGTTATCGTATAGTCCTGGATATAATCGTCATAAAAATTATTGTTTTCCATTTTTATAGATATTGTGGTCTCAATCGCTTATTTTTCTAAATACCGTTTTTTAAGTTTTACTCGAAAACAAAGCATACTACCACCCAGCGTTGTACAAATAAACGTCCGCTAACAGAATATCTACTCGGCAAAAAACAAATTACACTGAATTATAATAAGTTGTTTAGATGTTATCGGCGATTGATGATTCCAGTCGTTCGCTAGACATCTTACATTTCCACACCCCGTAACTTCTAAACCTGAATTATAAACAACCATACTTTCACTATAAAAATATATTGTAAATTTTCCATACGTGAGTATAGGAGCGCTAAGAAAGTAGGAATTATAGTATCATTTCCCAAACATTCATTTTAGCACTCCTAAACTTGTCAAATGTATACTACTCTATCCATTTCATGGTTGCAACTAATTAATTAAAGTGAATGACAATAACATTTTTGCACAACATAAATTTTGTTTGAAATATTGAAAAATAAACGGTAACTACGTTACCGCACACTTCTAATGTGAGGAATCAATAAATAATTAAATTGCTTTGAATTAATTCGTTAGTAATTTTTATTTCTGCTGCAACCTTAGAGTGGACAAATTATGTCACCAGACTTGAATCGTAACAAGTGTAAAAGTTTGCATATTTACAAGACGGAAGTATGGTAACTGTCCCATACTGTGTTTAGGTTAATTACTTCCTAAACATTTTAGGAAGTTTTGTTGGGACTACGTTGTGGCAATGTGCCGTGTGTTTCAGTGGCGCCGCAGAGGCCGCGGATCGAGTACAACGCCAGCCAGATCCTGCCGGAACATAACGTGACAGCCCAGGTGGGTGACAAGTCCACTGTGAAGTGTGTCAGCCGGTATGGCAACCCGCCAGCTCGCCTCAAGTGGTTCCTAGGTGAGTCCGCACCTGCAACAAGACCGCGCTTAAGGTTAGGTTCAGTCGCCATAAAGAATTATGCTATTTTTCGCTTTTTTTTTAATTCTGAAAAGAAATCGGCGACTTTACCTCAAATTCTATTTACCTTCAGATACAACACACGTATGGCAATAGAGCTAGCAATGTATCGTTAGGTCGCTATTTGTCGAGCAATTTATGGATATCAAATAATTTGCCACACACATTACGGCGTAATTTCGAATTAAGGACGCGGTTCACTTCAGTTTTCAACGTCTTTTTTTATTTTTATATTTGTACCAGATTTTTTTTTTATTATAGACATAAATTGTGACTAAATCTCCCTCTTAGAAAATTGTTGTATCTCTCATAGTTTTCGCGTAATGAGTCGTAAACGTCAAAATTTGCACTTTGCGGTTTTATGTACGCCACTAAAACCAACTGTAATACCAAACAGAAAAAATTATCTGTGTATAACAATGTTGTAGGCTATGAAATGACACATATGAAAACAAAAAATTAAATATTTTGTATTTAATAAAAATTGCTCAATTTTAAAACTAAAATTTAAAACTTTTAAAAAATTGTTTAAAATGCAAAAATTTATTAATTTTTTATTTTATATAGTTTAAATCATAGCCTATAACATTGTTATATATTGTGAATTTCTTCGGTTTGGAATGTCGGTTGGTTTTAGTGGCGTACATAAAACCGTAAATTCGAAATTTTGACGTTTACGACTCATTATGCAAAAACTATGAGAGATGCAGTAATTTTCTAAGAGGAAGGTTAAGTCACAATTTGTATATAAAATAATAAAAAAAGTATCTGGTACAAATATAAAAATAAAAAAATATGTTGCCCTTAACAGCAAACTCGCAACGTCTGTACTGTAGCGAAATGTAAATAGAATTTGCGGTATAGTTCCATATTTAACATTTTCCTTCTTACAATAAAAAAAAAGCGAAAAAAAAAATAAATTCAATATGGCGACTGATACCGAGCCTTTAAAACGTTCAACTGGGAAAATTCTTAATTTTATATGTGTTTAAAATAGGGTTAGTTTTGTAGCCATTACTTGAGAGTAGAGTTTCCTCTTACGAAATAAATTAGCTCAGACAGTTTTCCCACAATGGCATTTCAGAGCCAAAATTTGCATATTTTTACTTGATAAAAAACTTGAAAACTAGTAATCGTAATGAAGTATAAAAATTCACATCAAAACTAAATGTCACGGTCTACCGCTTGTAGTATATAAAAACCCATTATAAAATATTTTTGGACTTTAAACAATTGCTAAAACTAACAACAAATGGCAAATTTTGAAATTATTTTTAAATACAATATTTTTGTAATGGGTTTTTATATGCTTCAATCCGTAGAACGTGACATGTAGTTTTGACGTGATTTTTTTTCATCATTGTATTATGTTTACTGGTTTTCAAGTTTTATATGAAGTAAAATATGAACATATAGACTTTGAAATACCATAATGGGAAAACTGGCTGAGGTAATTATTTTTCGAAATAGGAATATGTAATAATAACGTCTATAAAACTAACAATATTTCAAACAAACATAACATTGTAATGTTTACCTACTTAGACACCCTTAAAAATTAAGGGCGTTTAAGAGCGATAAAATCATAATTTAATATTTTTATGAATCAGTGGTAGTTTTATAGACGATACTGGAGAGTACATTTTAATCTTACTAACCAATTTTACCTCTCATTGTTTTCTCATAACGGTGCATCAATGTCAAAATTTGCATGTTACACTGCCATGCTAACAGTGAAAACAAGGTGACTTGCTTAAATGAAATAATTCGCCGTGAAATAACATGCCACGGGATATGTAACAAAATAACAAAATAACTTGCAGTGATCTATTTATGTATTTTAAATAACTGTAAAATTTCATTTTTTTTCTGGTACGTGATTTATTTAATTTAAATAAGTATGTTGTAGGTTTCTAATTGTTTTATTACGTAGCTTATGGAATGTTAGTTAACCACGAATTGTTTCATTTAAGAAAGTCGATGTGTTTTTTTTATTTGCATGGCAAAGAAACATGCAAATGTTGACCTCGATGCACAGTTTTGAGGATTCTAATCATGCTAAATTAGTTTAGCAAGAATAAACTGTTCTCACAAGTATCGTCTACAAAACTATCACTACTGTATTTCATAAAAATATAAAATTAGAAATTTATCGCATTTGAACATCCTTAACGAGGTGGTTTCCTTCAAAATAATGTTTTAATTAAATTTCTCCATAACATGCTTACTATGTCAATAACTTCAAGAGAAAGCTAGGTAGGAAATAAAGTATTTGTTAACATAAATTTTTAAATTGGAGACCTGAACTCGAAACCATGCTAAATCTAAAATTTAAGAAATAACAATGAAAAGTAATACCTTTTTTGAGTGAATTTATATCTATCTTAAATATGTTATTAATTTAAATTCAGTATATTTATT
>PNEQ01108881.1:63039-82915 GCA_003012365.1 Medauroidea extradentata
TGTGTGTGTGTGTGTGTGTGTGTATATATATATATATATATATATATATATATATATATATATATATATATATATATACACTGTTTTGATATTACTGATCGCAAATGGTGCTAAATAAATTATTTGCTGATTTCAGTCTCACATCAATAAATCAAATGGCAGTCAGCTTAAATATGCTAACCAAAATGTGTTTAATAATGCTTTATGTGACTACTGCCTCTGCATTCAATATTAACTAATTAAAATTACTAAGAAGTAAGAAATCGTAAAATTGATAAATCTGAACAACGCGACCTTAAGGCTGTTATATAATCTATTATTGTTTATGAGTTATAAAGATTTTTTTAAAATGATTTTGAATGAAAGGAAATGTGACGAAATTACGAAACTAATTTTATAATGCAATATTGTTAAAAATAATTGTAAAATAAACACTTATCGTAGCAACTCTGTGAGCACAATTTTCTACGATTGAGCCGTTTCTTCGCCTTGAATTAGCGTTTAATATTTGGGACCCGATATCTCAAAACCGTCATTTTGATTCTGGTAATAATTTTTTCCGAGTTCTTGATGGAGACTTCAACAACAAATTTCTAGTATTTAAAAGTTTTGAAAGATTAATTATTTTGGCAAATGATTTTTAACCCCATTTCTCTTTCCTGAGAGAGTTTCGTTTCGAAAGCATATCCTTAGAAGACAAATTTTAGTGCGAAAAATAGTGAAAGAAAATCTACTTGTTGAAATCTCAACAAACGTAACATTGCATCACCGTGACAGTGCAAATAATCGACGAAAAGTTTTGAACTGTAGGTTTTGGAAAAAAATATTACTTTGTTTAATATAAATACCTGATATACAGATATATGAGAACATTCCTGAATAAATGGATATCAGTTTACAATGACTCCGATAACCCAACTTTACAAGCCGTTTCGACTGTAAATATTGGTTTCAGTCAATAAGACATGTGGAAATTCGTCAAATACAATTAAGGAATTCCACGATGACATCCTCGACAGCTGAGGGTAGATCTCCTAGGTTTGTTCTCGCTCGCAGAACTTTGCAGCTTTCGCAGACGTCGTCCACCAATAAACTTTACGCTCCAGCGAGCCGGCCGAGTGCTCTCCGAGCTGTCGTAAAACTGGCGAAGTAATTTCTTGGAGCGTCTCACGAGAGTGAAGGTCTTACATGGGCCATTCATCGCAGCTAACGACGAGTAAACAGCTGCATTTTCTGGGAAGAACGTCTGCAGACGTTCTTTCCCGACTGTTAAAAAATATACGTGAATTCAAGAAAATATTTTCATAAAATACTGCTCTCTTATGGAAGTGGCTTCCGTAAATTTTTGTTTACAGAATTTTGTCCGTATTGCCAGTTTACGGATACTTGACAGCAAGTGTCCATGAATTCTCTGACTTACGTTTCTACAATATTAATTAATTAGTGTTCTTAAAAATGTGTCGGACGTGCAAGTCACTACACGGGCCTTAATCCCCCTGAAAAACATCACCTCATCTCTTCGTTTCGCGCCAGTGGGAACGCACTTGTAAAGTTAAGCATCCATAAATACCTAATTCTTATGACGTCACTGTTGATGTTCTTGTACACTTGCATGTCCAAAACAAAGTTAGCCTCTTACCACTAAACGGATCTTGTTGTCACTACCTGGTGAATGCAGTAGAGTAGTTAGCGTGTCTGCTTTGCAAACCTAAGTACTTAGGTTCGAAACTTCCTTAATTTCGCGAAGTTCTTCACATTACAATGTGTTACTTTCAGATCTTGAGAAAAGATAGCAAAGAAGATCACATTACATTTTGGAAAAATCGAATGCCAGTAAATTAAATAATGATAATTTTTTTTTACGAAAATAGGTAGCCTGTAATTTTACGGGAGATTTTCTTACAAAGCAAAATTAGTGTCTGTGATTCTACGGAGATTTATGTATAATTTTTTACTTGTGCTTTTCCGTAATATCACGAAACTTTTTTTCTTACAGTGTACGCTGGAATAAGTGTGCTTTAAAGGAAATCGTCAACGTTTTATCGTCACAGATACTTACCTTGTGTAATGCTGTTAGCATAACCACCCGTTCCGGAGGTCTTTACCGTTTTCCGGGAACACTTAATATTAATAAGTGCCAGTCATGCAACCTGATCATTTTATGAGGTGGGAGTTTACTTACCCTTACATTTCTGACAAACGATTGTCTTTTACACACCAAAACAATCTTATATGGCAGGACGCGGTTTCAGTTCCTAATTCAACAGTTTGAATTTTTTTCCCGCGATCACTACAACCGAATACTCGGAGGGTTCCTTATTATCAGCTATTGCCAATTTTAACCTCTTCTATAATATTTTCGTGTCTGTTGAGAAACTGGCTTCGACTTAACTGAAACCGCAGTGAATATCAAGACAAATAACGTACTCAGTCCTAAACTTACAATTTTTCACAATTAAATGTGGATTTACGGCAGAGCTAACAGGTATCTGATTCCAAAAATTTCAAGGATATTACTATTGGTTGTTAAACTATACAACTAGTTTGCACTCATAAAATTGTATAAACTCTGACGAGTTTTCGTTTCTTCAGTTCTCTAAAATTATAATAATACGCTTTGTACTAAATTTATCATGTATATATGTATTTATATAACCCATAATTGTGTCCTCGTTTTGGTCGAATAACTGCCGTCAATACCGGTACATAGCGGCAAGTATTTGCGTTCCATTTTCAACCATTTTCTCTTGCTTTGTAATAACCGTGAACTAAAATAATGTCATCTCATACTTTCCAACTCCACGCAATAATTTATCGGAATAAAACGATGGTACGTAAGTCACGAAATAGCTCACATTAATCGTATAAGCCTACGTTATTTATGTTAGTTTATTTGTACGAACAATGAATTGTTCAATAAAATACCCGGAAATATGAAAATATAGAAACACCTATTCATATGCGTAAAAGAATCCTGAAAGTTCATAGAAAAATTATTGTAACTTCACGTTGTTTTTAGTGTCACTCATTTCATAAATTTTCAAATTGCAGCTATTTAACGGTGCTGTTGCCTAGGGAAACGACAGTGGTTAAACATTATCTTAACCTGCTTCTTAAAACAGTAAATTCTTTCTCACAAGCATTAAACATATTATTAAAACTTAAAATACTTGCGATGTTGAACTTGTTTTACTTAATTAATAAAGAAAATAAGTTTTGCTTTTAATCTCCAAGATAAAACATGTATATGAGTTAGCGAAAAAAATATTATTTTTCTAAGTGTAGCGGTATGTGTCTGAATGTTACCGCACTAGGCAACGTAATAGTACCTGTACTCGTATTTAGGAGTTTCAGGGTCAGATTTCCCCTTAGACTAACATGATTTTGGTCGTTATATTGTGTCAGTACCTTCGTTACCGCTAATGAAGATTCTTTGAATGCAGGGGTATTACTGATCGACTCAAAATATTTCGTTTGGTGCCAATTGGTGAAGAAATGGCAAACTTTATCTGAATTTATCAGTGTTAGTGGTTTTGATACTTAACTACATATATTTGGTCCATCATAAAATGGTCCATTAACTAATATCTTGAGTCGGTAAAGTGTTACCCCTCCAGTAAAGGTAGCCACATTTGATGGTTTGTAATTTTCAAAAAAGACAAAATAGTATTTTTCTCGGTTTTCTAATAAAACGGTAATGACCCAAGCTCGATACACCGCTTGGATTCCACATAAGGCCCCAAAGTATTTGTGCTTCACGCACGCAAATGTCCTCTTTCCATTGAGACATAGTAATGTCTCTCCCTACCTAAATTACAACCACTAATTTTATATAGGGAAACAATATCATAAGAAATTACTTCTCGATATAACGAAAAGCGATTACAAATAATCGCTTATGTTAATTATTGTAAACTCAAAATTTTAAACACATAATTATTTTCACATTTTTTGTATAAAACATTTAAATGGAGACAGTAACATACTGTTTAAGTTTTCTGCAAAAAATTTTACGTAGGGTTCTGTTTGCCCGAATTAGTTATTGTTGGAAATGATCCATTGAGAATATTTTTTCTAGTTGTGTATGTCATTCTGGGCTAGACATTTAACAGTATATTATTAATTAAATACTGAAAAAAGAATACATCCAGCAGATATCGTAGCCCTAATGACTGATCTTTAAAACTGGCCTAGGGCTTGCGCTGCTTATTGCCCGGTACGGTGGGATATTTGTTTATGTTTTAACGAATGGAAAAAATAGCATTTACAGTGCAAAACATTTAATTTTACAATAAACTCCTTGGAACCCAGGCGTTGATAATACCTGGAAACTGAAATCTACGAAATTCGAGAGGAAACTATATTTAATTTATCTTTCTTGACGAGCTAGTTAATGTGTACAGAAACGACTAGGCTTAATTATATCCGTTTTAGCAACGAACAAAATAATTACTAAAGCAACAATATTTTCACCTGTTATTTATTATTATTCTAGAATCAAACTGACGTATGGTAGTTGAATTTCCATCCCAGAAAATATTTCCTTTTTCACTCTAAAACATATTTTGCAAATTTGCACACACGTAGCAGTGCTAAGAAAGTAGGTATTGTAGAATTGTTTCCCATACATCCATGGTAAAACTCTTAAACGTTTTATAAAACAGTCAAATGTATAACGCAGTTACCAGACTTGTATTGTAACAGCTGAAAAAAGTTGCATATTTACTAGTATGGTAGCTGCTCCATACTGTGGTTAGGTTAATTACTTCCTAGACATTTTAGGGAGTTTTATTACAATGTTGTTTACGTAACCAGTGGTCACCGTAGAATTTGAACTTTAACGTAGAACTGTCTTTGGAAATGAAGTGGGGAAAATTTCTGTTCGTGCGTACTCATAGGAGTGCAAATGGATTCCGAATATTATCACATCGAGTTCCGGTGACTTGAATACGAGGAACTCGGCCAGTGAGCACCGAGAACTATCGAGAGCAGGTACTGAAGTACTGCGCGCACTACCTAAGTTGGAAGATACGCCGGGGGGGGGGGGGGTGGTGGAGTCTGTTTCATACGACAAACTATTGTTTATTATTCGAATGCCTTTTCTGTACACGGAGTCAGTGTTTTCATCATGGGCTTCACTGTGTGTTTGTATCACACTCGTGCGTATAGGAGCACTAAGAAAGTAGGCATGGTATAATTGTTTCCCAGACATCCATGGTAGCACTCCTAAACCTTTTTATAAAACAGTCAAATGCATAATAAAATTACCAGACTTGTATTGTAACAACTGTACAGGTTTGCATATTTACAAGACGGAAATATGGTAAGTGTCCCATACTGCGTCTGGGATAATAACTTCCTAAACATTCCAGGAAGTTTTTTTTTTTTTACAGTGATGGCCTTTTGTTCGAATTCCGTGAATGTCACCCTATTGTCAGCAGCTGCTACGCGCCAACTAATGTGGCACGCACTGTACCTCGGAACATCTCAGTTGTAATAATGTGAGTGGTTGTGATCGCAGGAGACTTGGACGTGACGGCGGGCACGAACCAGACCAACACCTCGGAGCTGGACAACCGGCGCACGTGGGTGGCCACATCAGTGCTGGCGCTCACGTTCTCCAAGGAGCACCACGGCAAAACACTCCGCTGTGTGGCTCTGCACGAGTCCTACGAGACCAGGTCACAGGCTATCTCCGTGCGTCTCGACGTGAGATGTGAGTCCCTCACTTATATTACCTTCACTCTCCTCTCCTTCCTTCTGTTTTCTTACTCCCTTCTGTTCTGTGCCCTAGCATTCCCCTATTAACTTGTACCAATCCCTTTCCTTTTTCTTATGTTTTATTACTACCCCTTTAAATTCCTTATTTTGTATTATACAAATTATATCACACAAATTTCATTTAAATTCCGAACGCTTCCGGTCTACCGCAATTTACATCATCATTATTTTATTTTGTATTTGTACTGGCTATTTTTTTCTTACTTTAGACACAAAATTTGACTAAATTTAGCTCTTATGAAATTTTTTTATCTCTCATAGTTTTCGCGTAGTGGCTCGTTAAAGTCATATTTTGCATGTTTCCGTTTTAACGACTACACCAAAACCAACTTATATACCAAACTCAAAAAAATCACAGAGGAAAAGACATTGCAGGCTACAATGACATGCCGATAAAATTTGAAAATAAAGATTATTTGTATTAAAAAAAAATTAAAGTTTTAAAATTTTTATTTTCGATTTCAGCTTTTTTTTTTAATTCAAATATTTTTTTAATTTTTATTTTTTTATTTTTTATTTTTTTTAGGAGCATGATATTGTAGCTTACAATGTCTTTATTCACTGTGATTTTCTTTAGTTTGGTATATCAGTTGGTTTTAGTGTAGTCGTTAAAACGAAAACAGGCAAAATATGACGTTAACAAGCCATTACGCGAAAATTATGAGAGGTAAAAAAATTTGATAAGAGCCAAATTTAGTCATATTTTCTGTCTAAAATAAGAAAAAATAATATCTTGTACGAATAAAAAATAAAAAAATGGTGACGAAAATTGAGGCAGGCCGCGCCCTTAACTGTATTTAATAATAATAATTTTTTATTTACTAGTCTTTCCTTCCGTTTTATTCCCTGTCCTTACCTTTACTCCTCCCAGAATTTCTAATCAATTTTCTTCACTTCCTTTTCCGTCACTTCTTTTGTGATCCCTTCCTTAATTTTTTAAAATATAATATATATGCTTCGTGAGTAGCCCACATCTCTTTAACTTAATTTTGTTTGGTTGCCATGTCTTCTCTTCGCGTTTCTTTTATTATTTTCTTAACTGGCTTCCGTAGCGTAGTAGTTAAGGCACCGTTTCACGGTAACAGAGGTCCTGGATTTTTATCTCGGCCCGGGCATGGATGCTGTATTGTTTCTTCACCTCACTTCACTGTCATGGACTCTATATACATTTTGTTAAATGGCCGTAAATACCTCTAACTTCCTTTCTCACAGTTTTATTCCACCCTCTACTTTCTTAAACATTTCGTTGGCGGAAGTACCACTTTTTGCCTACCTACCATGTGTTCTATCGTCACAGGAACAGTTATGTGTAGTTTCTTGTAAACGTGGTATTCTAGGATCATGCAACAAGAGGACCCATTCGGTTCCTTAAGATGTGCTGCTCGAATAGACAACACGACATTTTCACAAAATGCGACGGCAAAAATTTTATTCAATGTGTAGTTGGTCACCCCAATTATTTTCATGAAAGGAGAAGGTTTGAAGACTATTTTTTTTTTTTTTTTTTTTTTTTTTTTCAGTTTTAAGATCTTAAGAACACTTAACATAACATACAGAACTGTAATTTAACTCCTGGACGGTTTTTGTATTTTGACCAAATACTATTTCTAAATTCCATTTTCAAGGGCTCATAACTTCCTAAAAATTCACTTGTCTTAAAAGTGTCCCATATAATGTCTGTATATTTTTTCATGAGGAATTACCTCCCGGAGTTTGGGCTAACAATTTCCGTACATCCTGTACATTAAGACGGAAAAATTTATACCGACGGCTTCTACCTCGAAGTATGGGTATAAGTGCGACATTTGTCAATACGGCCTCTAGTGGATTAGTATGATCGACCACAGTCCTACAAACACGAATTCTTAACATCAAGTGAAAATATCATTGAGTAAATACAATTTTGTTTATATTCTTAGTGGTCATCATTCCTAGAGAGTTTCCCGATACTGGTGTAGTAAGACATCTGAAAAAAAAGGGCCACATTGGCGCAGTGGCTTGGGCTCTCGCCTCCCAACAAAGAATTCCATAATTGATTCCCTGAGAGGCCAGTCTCCGGATTCTCGCATGTGGGAATCTATCGGACGATGCCACTGCTCAGCGGATTTTTCTAGTGATCTCCTATTGCTCCCGGCCAGCACTCTCTCTCCGTTCATTTTTCTGTAGTTGAGGATTTTCTGGAAGCAGGACACAAACAAGAAAATCGCGTTTTGAGATATTAACGTTTAAATATTTATCTTTATTGCATTAATATTTCCTTTTTTTTTCCCTTTTCGTTTCAATTTTTCCTCTTTCTTAGTCAGTATAACGTCGTTAGTATAAGATTACACTAAAGTTTATGTAAACAAAACTATCTACGCACTTTTAAATGCACAAATGGAGGGAGTCATACAACAACAGACCAATCAACAAAAGCATGTTTCTAAGATATTGACCATTAAAGTTGGATTTACGCAATATACAACAACAACGTGTGCCCATGGATAACAACAAAATGCAGGTTAAGTGTTGCTAATTATTTTTGGAGCTACAGCAGACCGTATTGCCAAAATCTCACTTTTATTGACATTGTTAGTTGTTCTGTTGTTGCATAACTCCGTCCAAATGTTTCACTGGAAGTAAAATATTCCCATGGCCTCATATGTTGAAGCAACATAATACACAATATTGCAGTTACATTTAAACGATTTTCTGAAAAAGGGTATGTTATTGCCTCCCAGGAACCTCCTCAATTTCTCTCTTTTTTTTTAAAGCCAGATCTTTTCCGTTTTGAACCCTATAATTCACCACTACTCTCTACCAACTCATTTCCCTTCTGTTTTATCACTAGCCATTTTAATTCCGGCGACTCTCCATTGTAGAATTTGTATAACCCTCAGTCCGTGAGATACTCTTGGGCAAACAGTTGCCAGCAGATGTCCAGTCTCCAGTCTGCATCCAGAGTGCGGTACCCTGGCCCTCTGGCAACCTCCTGACGAACGAAATTCACGTGGTCCCTTAGTCTGACAGGGTCACAGTGTGTGTGAGAGAAGGCCGAGGTGAAGAATGTAAGCGAACCACACCCCAAGAATGGAGAGATGAGTGCAACGACGGAATGACCGATGCGTTGGAAATCACGTCCCAGAGAAAACCCGCTGGTTAATGGCAACGTGCGCCACGTGCGAAAAATCCGGTGACCGAACCTGCCGGGAATCAAGCCGGGGATTGCCTAGGTGAGAGGCGAGAGGTCTGTCACCTAGACCATCGTGGCCCCAGGACGTGAGTCTAGCGGGAGAGAAGCAGCTACGTCTCAGCCATTATGCGCATGAGGGAGTAGTTGCAGCACCGACATTGATTCAGGACATTGTATTTTTTTCGCATCTTAAGCTTATATAAATTAAATTAAACTAACCTAAACTAACGATCAAAGGGAAAGAGAGAAATCCTCACGCGCCTGCACAGCGGAACTTTTGAGACGTAGTTGCATTCCTCCAACTTTCTGAAGAGTGTTTGTTTGTGTGGCGGGTTGCAGACCCCCCGGAGACGCGGCTGGTGGGCGCGCCGACCCACGACGTGGAGGAAGGGCGCGACAACGTGGTGCTGAGGTGCGACGCCGACGCCAACCCTCCGGCGACGGTGATGTGGCGGCGCTCTGGCCGCAGCGACGTCGTCAGCCTGCAGGACACTCTTCAGCTGCGCCCCGCTGCTAGAAGAGACACGGGTACATACACCTGCGTCGCCCGCAACCTCGTCGGCTCCAGCGACCCTCTCTCCGTGCACGTCGACGTCAAGTGTGAGTACTCTCACAAGCCTATTCGTATTAACTTCAATGTTGGTATCACAATAGCGCGTTAGACCCTACGCAAATTGTGCGACGCGATTGAAATAACTTGTCATCCAATCAGCCCGTGCGCCACCCACTGTAAGTCATTAGACGTATAGTACAATAACGGTGCATTTTTGGGCCTGTGTTCACGAGACATTCCTTGTTACTCCAGACATGATTATTGTTCGCCTTAAATGTTCATATCCAATTTGGCTATATACTGTGTAACAAAAACGGTCTGGGGCAGATTTAATATCATATTTTATGCTTTCAACGGGCACAACGCGAAACTTGCACCTGCATTGCGTCTAGTTGCACGTATTGGAATAAATACTTACACACATACAATAGGAGACCAATTTTACTTGCTCTCCACTTGAGCTGCGCTGTGTCGGGGTAAATAGCAGGTAGTGATATTTGATCGAGGACCTTGTTGGATGCCTGACTTCGCCCGTATTAATTTTTTGCCAACGATAGTGGACCAGGGACTAAGATTTCCCTTACTCATGAGGTCAGCTGGAATGTTGCCTCAAGTAAAGAAGCTATGGTCCATTGTTAATTTCAGGAAACCGACGGACGTGTGTCGACACGTCCTCTTCCTGCACTGCAATTTTTGTAGTTTAACAAACTTTGTCAAATACTAGCTTGTAAATTTTTTTTTGATAAATTACAAACACTAGGTAAAGCTTATCTACAATATTATCGGCCTATACTGAAAACAACTCTATTTATATTTAGAACAATACTCTTATTAATTCTACAAACGTTTGTTTTTGATACTCTCTACTCGCACAATATACGTAGCATTTCATTAGCATTTATTTACATTTACGTTGTGTATTTTGGATGTAGACATTAATTATTCGTTCTTATAAGCATTTTGAGAGGTTTAAGCTACTTTTTTTTAGGTTTGTAGCACTATTATTGTATGTAACAGTATTATTGTAGTAACTGCTGAAAAGTATTTTGACAATTGGGTTTCAGGCCGTGTGTTTAAAAGTATAAAATATTTTAGAATACGAATGGCTTTGAAGTTGGTACGCTAAATTGTGGCATTGATTCTTTCTGCAAGTTTCTTTCTCTCACAAACACGTACACGCCCTTATCTAGGTGGCTTAGTGGTAAATCGGTGTATTAACATACGGGGGATTCCTACTTTGATTTCGGGGTCTGGCTATTATAATGTTGGTTAACGTTGAGCATTTTCCTCCGAAATCACTTCAAGCCGTTACCGAGATTGTACCTCAATATAAAAAATCCATTACCGCATTTTTCTTGCTGTTTCAGGTTACCTGCACATCTGCTCCCGTATCTAATTATTTCTCTGTCAGTGAAACTTCGAGCCGTAACACAGACACGTAATTCTCACGCACACATATAAAAAATACTGGCAAGTTAAATTTTATGTTCTGCTAAGAAAAGGAAAATTGAATGAATGACTAAGGTTAATTATGCTACAGGTTACAAATATCAGTGGTATAAGTTTGGCACAGTGATAATTTCTGCCGCTTGAGCGCTGGTATCGCTAGTGCACCAAACTGACCAATCACAGAGCTTTTCTGAATTTTAAGTTACATTAGTTGATAATTTAAAACACGAAATTCGTTTCACTTCACTTTAAAATTAAATTAAGTGACTAATATAATTCCCATGTTTATTATAATTTAATTTTATTACGATTTAGTATATATCTAGTCTCTTAGCGATTGA
Organism: Medauroidea extradentata; assembly: GCA_003012365.1. Taxonomy (NCBI): domain Eukaryota; kingdom Metazoa; phylum Arthropoda; class Insecta; order Phasmatodea; family Phasmatidae; genus Medauroidea; species Medauroidea extradentata. The sequence continues at coordinate 74,336 of PNEQ01108881.1, forward strand.
AGCGAAACTAGTGGCAGAAATTTTCCCTGTGCCAAGCTCTCCCATAAGAAAATGTATTTTATTTCTAACCTGTAGTAGAATTAACCTTAGAATGACAGATACATTTTGCAAGAAGTATGAATTGTTAGGTGTACATATCTACGACTTCAAAATGAAGTTTCGAGAAAAAATATATAAATAAATAAAAAGCAAATCTCTTGAAAGGAAAAAAGTATTTATTTATTTAATAAAATGTCTTAAATTGCACAGGAAGTTTGTTTAAAAAATAATACTTGCCATGCCATGCTTTTTTACTCAGAATTTGTTTCTTTTTCTGAGTAGTCTTTTTTTTATTATATACGTTGTCAACATTTGAATGAATATAAATCATTTATTCGTGTAGTTTAGTATTTCATGCTCAGTCAATACAATTTTGTTTTACGGTTGAGCAGCTCGTCCAAAATGTAACTTGTTCATCCACGAGACTAGGTGGTTTTGCTGGTGATGGCGTGATTTTTTTTGCCAAGTGATACTTCATAGTTTTTCAGAGAGTGTATGTAGGGGGATGGGGTGAGGGAACGGTTACGGAATTGCCAACCCAGACCGGAAACGGCCGAGAATTTATGAGGCAAGTGCGAAAAGCGTGTATTGATTTCGCGTGGGTAAGTTTCCGGATTCCGGACGATCTGTGGTTTTGACTCTATCGTACTCGCCTGTGTCAGTCGTGAGTTTATTTGAGATCAAGCTCGACTTGCTCGGTTATTCCGGAATAAACCCCACCATGGCATTGCCAGTCGAGATATTTCGAGCGCGCACAAGTTCATTTTGTCGTAATTGCGGTCAGACACATGTGAGCCGTTCAAAACATTTCCGCGAAATAATATCAGCACATGACATTTAAAGTTTTTGCTAGGCTGAGCAGAAAGAAAATACTCGATGGTGGTTAGGTTAAAAGCTCGGAAAATATCAATATTGCACGTGCATGTCTGCAGGACTTAAAGAGTTATTGTAAAATATCGTTATCTAAGGGAAACGTTAGCAAAAACTAGTACGTAACTATCTATTAAGATATTTGTAAACGAAGCGGTAGTTTTTTCTTAGTTATTTAAATTTCATGATGCTGCTGGTGACATAAAAGTTACTTGAAGACAAATTATTAGAAACCAAATATTTTGTACTACACTTATAAACTTAAATAAATAATGTAGCAGTAGTATTTCTAATGCTCGGTCTATAGTACAATAATATTGCATGTTCAGCAGTTAAAATAATCTTTGTCTATACAGCTTATAAATAAATAATTGTAATGTTATCATTCTCAATACCACCTTCTATGTAGTGCCTGGACACTGTTCACGTTAAAATGATCACTTTTATTAACATTCAGTCAATTAAATTTTATTGGATTGTGGACATATGCTATTGCTCATGTTTAACTTATCAAACCTGTGTTGAATGACAAAGTACGAAAACGAACAAGGTAAAAAAAAAAAAAACAATTATAAAACGCACACAAAAATATAAAAAAAGCAATCCCAGAGGAATTCGGTAATTTTATTTAAAATAAAAGTTATATTGGACAACAAAGAACTCTAGAAATGGAATTCAGTCGAATATCGACACAACACCCAGACACAAAATACATACACCAAAGACAGACACAAATATAGAACCAGATTCCCAATATGAAACAAGATGGAAATAGACGAAATACAGTGAGCAGTGGACAACAAACACAATACAATAGACAATACAACACAAGTTAAAACCAACGAAAAACTGCGACGTTTCAGATATTTCAATCTATCCCCGTCTTCAGGCTGAGACACAACTGGTCGGAACACCAAGATTCGCATCTTGGTTTGATCGGCTAAACATGAGCAATGGCGTATGTCCACAATCCAATATATTTTAATTGTGAACTCCCATTGCAACAAACATTTAAAAATATCAACATTCAGTCAGTTAGTATAATTCCGTCAACTCTTCGCATTAACAAAGTATTGCAAGTAGCTTCACAGCCGCAGTGTGGATTTTTTTACCGTACTCATAAGTTACCGTCTAATGCCAGAATGAAATGATTTTTTAAATGGGCCAATAGTTTTCGCGAAAATATTTTTGCTCCGATTTGTTTCAATGCGTTGCGTGCACATCTGCAGCTCAGCTTCGTAATTGTCGGTAGCGTTGAAATTTTGTATAAACATCTCTCATTTGACTGAACCAATCACAACAAAGCTACTGCTAGCCTACACAACTCTGAGAAGTCTGTAATTTTAAGGCAAGACCCCAAGGCACTAAGAGTTGTAAACATCTTATCATTAGCCACGAAACAGATCTACAGGAGGGCACGTAAGATATTGAAACATTATGATGCAAAATGTTTTCACCGAAACCATCGGTCCATTAGTAATCTGTAGGGATGATGGTGTATCTCGAAAATGTTTTGTGTCAACATACCCTTGAAAACGCTGTAGTTTCTTGCAACAAATATGATTCGACGTTATACGTCTGACAGCTTCCTGCAGAAAATAACAGGCATTAAATATTATAATATCGGGATTCTTATTGGCTCAGTCAAATAGGGCAACAGTTCCAAGTACAAACTAAAGCCAGTAATCTTTTGGTAAGCTGAACGTGTGTTGAATACCAGCTTACAGTCAAGTTTTTCCGCGACAAATCGTCGTTTCTAGTAATCAACTTAAAAATAATGTCTTAGAAAATAATTAATATGCATAATGCATATAAGTGATTACATTTAGGCTAGTGTGTTACGTAACACATAGTAGAATCCGTTCATACATTGCACTGCAAATATGTCGTTCTAAAATTATATTCCCTAAGTAATGATTTGGTGGGTTAAGAAACACATCGTTAAGTTAAGAGAATGTGTAAACTTCCTCGTTTACAAAATAATTTTACTAAATTATATTAAGCTAATGTAATAATTTTTGTGAATTTAATTCGAATGCCAGTTATCTGTTGATGACGCAATTATATATACATATATATAACATTATCACTTCTTTATTCAACAACACTATTGAATAATCTTTCAAATTTCTTTAAAACAATTTTCAGAATTATTTGATTTGTAACGCAAAAGATAATGATCCAAAAGCCTCAGAAAACTCACAAACGTTTATATTATTGGCTAGATACTTGCAGCGAAGAAAGTTATCATTCCTTACGTAAGTTTTAAACCTTAGCTTTGCGATTCGAAATTGCCCTAACGAACTCGGACGCTATATGATAAACCATCCCAGTTTTGACTCTCGTTTATCCTCATACGACACGCTAATTAGACTTACATTTTGTTCGGTACTTTAACCGTAACAAAATTCCGTGCTCACAGTCTGTCATCTTGACTGTGCTTTCGCATACTTTTTTTTTTCCTATAGTACGAACTGTTAATTACCTCACACACATTTACGACATTATTTGAATTCAACTATAACAACAATAACAGTTCGTTGTTTTATAACACCATGCTCACTGAAGATGAGGTAAGGATACGAAGGATTCAAACATATACTTCTCTGAAGAACTAATTACCTTTATTTATTTATTTATTTTAGTATTCTTTATTAGTACAGGCATGTTTGCGGGCTGCAAAGGAGGGGGTTTGGGAAGAACCTAACTGACCAGCCTACTTGCTCATTTCAATTATACTGCTAATCCTAGATTTTTTAGGACAACACTTTTCATAAGTAATGCCACTAAAGGCAACATAATTAAAATCTCAAAACTGACCAAATCAAAGACAATAATTGAATTTAGTGTAACATTTATTGTCATTTTACAACACTTAGATAATTTAATTTAATTTCTGGTTATTAAATTTGAAATGTTTTTAAGTAGTGTTTCCATAATTATAAATGTTTTACAAATCACTGAATACTGAATGATATATGTAATTTCAAATTATGCTGAGACATAAGTGAGAAGTAATAACGTAAACGCAACTCATGCAAGAAAATTATGTTCGTCCATCAAATCCACAAGAATTAAGACATATCCTTCACTAGCTGACCGGCTGCGGCATTGCCCGTGTGAAATTATGTAATGTAAACAGTAACTCTGGATAAAATATGTGATTAAGGCATTTAACAGCTAGCGTACTCAATACCAGTGAACTATAAATTGTCTTAGCTCAGTGTAAAGAGCGAGCGCAATATGCTCGCATGACGTCATAGTAATTCCTATCGCAAAGTTTTGCACAGGATACGAACTCGTAACCCCACCCCTCCCACACCACAAACTTTATACATTACCTGAGTGAATGCTTAAAGGCATGCCGTGATAATTCTTTCGTATGTACAGGCTACAGTCCAAAGAGGTTTTATTTATGAGTAGGTTGGCAAAAAGAAACGACTGTTGAATTATTTCTCCTTGATCATTAGTTTTTTTTTTTTTTCGGGAGACTAAATTTTACTGCTTTTCACATCCCTAATTTTCGAATTTTATAAAATCCTGAATTTAATATGTAGATATTTACATAAGCTTCATTCTTAACAAAAAAATCATCTCGATATCTCAATGGGTATAAGCGGTACAGATAATAATTAAAAAATTTATTTTATTTTTTAACAGCTTTTAAGGACGAATTTCGAAAAATTCTGAAATTATTATTTTTATATTTACGTAAGATTTATTTTAAAATAAAAACCATTTCAATATTTCCACTGGTTTAGGAGATATGTGGAATTAATTAAAAACACGTTTTATTTTTTATGATCTTAATGATATGTCAAGTTTTCTCAATTTCACCCCCTTAATTATTGATTTTCGAAAAATCCTTCTCAGTGGGTGCCTACGGGCCAGGGGAAGCTTCCCTCAAAATTTCATGATTCTAGGTCCAGCGGTTTGGGTAGTGCGTTGATGAGCGAGTGAGTGAGTGTGTCAGAACACTTCATTTTACATATTAAGACTACTACTGCAACTGGTATAGCTACAAAGTATGTTTTCTTCTATGTATGTTTTCGTTTTTATATTGTGCGGTCACAAATTCCAATAGGTCTTAGATCAGGTAATAAAGTGGATTCCCAAATATGAAATTAAATATCTCTTCAGAATTGTGAACCGGAGCCGTCTATACACATCACGTACATTTCAATCATATTAAGAAAGTAAATACTATCAATACAGAAAACGGAAACGCAAACAAAAAATAAAAGCAAGAAGTTGAGAGTTGATCATGTGATGCATTGTGGTCTTGTATCAGTAGGTGTGTGTGTGTGTATATATATATATATATAATATTATATTCGGGGACGTATGGATTGTGTGTGATTCACTTTTCGCATCTTGTGTCGAAGTGAATTTTAAAGTCCCTTACCATGAGACTTACGTAAGGTTTAGATGAAAGGAATTGGTAAACGGTTTCCTGCTTCGAATGTGACTCGTGAACGACACCTGCTGACCACTCAAGTGACAGTCATTTAAGCGGGCACATAACTGCAATATAGTGGCATTGTCAGGTGATTGCTTACAATTATGGATGCACAATTTAAGAGTGGGTAAGACACCAATTATCACTTTAAAAAATAGTTTTACAAGTACGGGATTTTGGAGGCCAACATTAAGACACAGACTGGTGAAGAAATATGTTGCTATGGTGATTCTTTCATGTAGCATTATCTGTTACGTTGGAATGAACTGTGCAGCTTTTCGGCGCTAGAAATATTTCATCAGAAATACACCATCGTGGAAAAATGTTTTCTTAGTTGGCCAAACATAACTATTACTTTAATTTCATATTGAAAAATCATGATGGGTGAATGTACTGTGTTCATGATTAGTTTGTACGACAATCTCGTTATCTCTGAAGAAGTAAAAATAATAGTGTAGTATCATAAGTGCCTTTTCACATTTAAATTAAGAACCTAATAATTTTTTTATTCCTTACCTTGCACAAGAAATGTATTTTCCCTAAATTACTGCAATGAAACAGAAAATGCACTTGTACTACAATGATATTTCTTGAAAACGCAAGGGAAAATTATCATATGTCTACGCAGAAATTTCCATTCAACCTCGTCTAAAAAAAAGTTCATTTGAGAGATAAAGTCTACCACCAAAATCTTATGGGTCCAGTAGTTAGCTTATAGGCGTACTGTTTCGATCACCACTATTGCCGTAAAATAAAAATCGGTGTATTATTTACCATAAAAAGTTCCTGATTTTAATTCATAAGGAAATTTTCCCAAACAACTCTCAGGTACAGTTTGTACATTAAATGGCGTTAGTTTTCTTTACGTTGACGTACAGTTTGCTTCGTTATTTTATGCAACAGCGTAGATCAGCGCATGTATCTCAACAGTGTTCCGACTTATATATGCAAACACAAGATGCTAATTGTAAGGATTGTTTGAAGTACTATCGGATTAACCAAAATTCTTTCTACAATGCACCAGCGAGCAACAATTTTCCCAAAACAAAGACGGAATAGGAATTAATACTTGCAGGTTCGTATCGACTGTAAATACTCAATATTATCTCAAGCACTTAGCTTCGTCCCTGAATTATTATACTGCAAATTACTTTTTTTTATAATAACATAATGTTTTTTAAAATAATTTGCTCTGATTATTGGATTTTCTAATTTCCGAAGTTCGGATCATCTTGACTCTGCTATGAAAGTTTGTGTTATGTTCTCTGGTGAAAAATAGCGTAAACGAGTAGTAGACGTTCTATTGACAAGAACGATTTTCATCTGTCGGTGCTGGGTGATGTCAGAAAATAAACATGTGTGTAGCAACCGAAATATGACTCCGTAAAGACGAGATGCACTTATTGTACATATATCATCTCCGGTAACGTTTAAAATTCCATCAGGCTGGACAACACCTTTAAAGTATGTCAATGCCCTGTTGATTTTAAATGTAACAAAAACCTACATAAAATACACGGCATCTTAAATATAATCGTTAAGCGCAGATCCTCTGATTTTGGTGAAACGAAGATTGTACCGACTTGTTTTAGTACATTATGTGCACATCTGTACTTCTGTTATTTGTTGTTGGCTGCATGTCTTTGTGATGAGGTGTTTCTATCTTGACTGTACCAGTCGGAACAAGGTTACTCAGACTCCACACGTCTGTGATTTGCGGGTAGAACTAAGGTTAATTCTACTACAGGTTAGATAGAAAATGTGTTTTCTTATGGGAGAGTTCGGCACTGGGAAATTTTCTGCCGCTAGTTTCACTGCAATCGCAAAGGGACCATAAAAATACGAAACTGTAGTAAAGTTAAATTTTAAATAGGCGGGAAATGACATAAGTCAATTAGTTTTATTTTTCAGTAAAACCAAACCAATTTTGCGTATTAAATTATCAACTTTATGTATCCTAAAATGCAGGAATTCACTGTGATTGGTCAGTAGTATAGGCTGTTCGGAATAAAGTGAACACTCACAAAAGCCCTGCCGAAGTACTATTTTCAGCCAATTCGTATCTTTCCGCACGTAACGGCTAACGACTGGAAATGTCTAACCTCTCTGGTCACGTCACTTGATGTTTGCGTGTGTAGGATGAACTGTGAAGTCGGTATGAACCTATATAGTTCGATAAATAAAGTTTATTAATGATATACAGTATAAATACTTCGATTTCAGTTAATTAGATTTCTGTATGGTTGCATTTAAATAGGAAAATATGCAGAAATGCATCAGCAAATCGCTGCCAACCATACAAGTAGTAAGGTAACTATTGATAATGTTGAATTACGTGCAGTAATGGCTCGTGATTTTTTTTCAAATATTAAATATTTAGTGCTCACTTTAATCCGAACGACCTATAGCAGAAATTTTCCCTGTGAAAAACTTTTAACTTTGATAATGCTAACCTGTAGTAGAATTAACCGCAGTAGAACCATGAAACTATGCGGGTTAAACATATCCAGTCACTTACCATGGCTCATGGCAGCATATGTTCACATTAGGGATTCAAACAAGTTGGTAACAGTTCTTTTCACCTAAAATCACTCGTTCTAGTCATGCACCAATACAAAATAAAATATTGTGTCTTTCTTGGTTATGGACCTTATACATTAAATATGTGTGTATTTAGAAAAAGGAAATTTTCAGATGGTAAGATTGGTAACTGTGGCAACACTGTCTGTGGTGCAACTTGCAGTTAACGCTCGCGCCGCTAGGACGCAGCACCGGAACGGCCGATAACCGGAAGTGGCTCGTTTCTAGGCCGTTAACGGTGGAAGTTGCGGGGAGTACGCTAGATCTATCTCGACCATTGTCGTCGAATCGAGAGCGGGAAAGTTATTCGGAAACTGATTCCGGGAGAGTAGTACGCTTGAAGTCACCGACACCTCATTGTTCCTCAACCAATTTTTTTTTTACTTCCTGTATTGAGTCTTTGTGGCGCCAGCTAAGTATAGACTGCACAATTTCGCGGGTTCACAGACCTATAGGCCAGTGGCGTATCGTGGTCGTGTTCCAAGGCATAAGTGGAGGGGATGCCGGGAAAATTTTTCGTACCAACATACCCTTGAAAACGCTGTAGATTATATGTAGGTGATATACACCTGACGGGACGTAGCTGTCTGCAGACCGATTACAGACATCAAATATTACAACAGCCGGATTCT
>PNEQ01108881.1:88840-101998 GCA_003012365.1 Medauroidea extradentata
GCTTATTGGCTGCCCGAGGTTGTTGATACCAGCCCCGTGTATGTTTGGTTCCTGCATGTTACTACATGTTTCCTATTGGCTTGGCTGCCGGGTAGCAGACTAGCTGCCTTACGCTGATTGGCAGTAGGCGTTTCCGCCATGTTGCTGGCCAGGGAAGCCATTTTGCTGGCGTGTGTGACTGAGTTCGCCGTTCTACTGGATATTTCACTTCTGTATTCCTAACTATTCTGTGGCTGAACAATGACAACTAGGCGAAATGGGCCTGCATTCATGTGCTTATTTATGATTGGCTCGGCTCCCTCTAAAGTAAGTCAAGACCAGTCCATAACCTTCTATAAGCTATGGATGCCGGTATCAGCACTTAACGTATAGGACTTTAGCCCTGGTGAGGGGTGACACGATGTACGAAGGAGCGCCGGAATGAGTGAGGGGTAGGGGACAGAAGGTCCCCGAAAAAACCTGCCGACCAGTGGAATCGTCCAGCAATATTCCGATCCAGGGACAGACCCCACCGAGAATTGAACCCAAACGCCATGGTAGTTGGCAAGTGTTTTAGCCACTTCGTCATTCGCCCCCCCCCCCCCCCCCCAAAAAAAAATGCTAAAATTAATACTGTTTAATCTAGTCTCTATTCAATACGACGCAACATATTGTAAACGTTATTTAACTGGTTGTACGTTATATTACAATTTCAATATAGATTTAACCCGGAGTGGTGTGACGAAAACGGAGTGAAACGAATGCTTTAAGGGTGTTCACGTGGCTAAAATTCATAATTTAATATTTGTACGACACAGTGTTCGTTTTAGGCCTATAGACTTTACTTGTGACTACATTTTCCACTTGTAAGCAATTATTAGTTCTCATGGTCTTCCCATAGCGGCTTGACAAAATCAGAGTTTGCAAGTTAACGGTAGCATAGGAATAACAAATACCGAGTGACCTACTCGAATCAAATAATTGACACTGAAATAAGATATTATGTGCGATATGCTGAACGATTTAAAAACACACAGAAAATTTCCTTTGCATTTTTTTAATCTGAAAACTATGCTAATTTACGTAATTTATGGCAATTTTTAGAAAAGACAAAATTACTTTGTTGTGTGTTTTTAAATAGTTTAGCATATTGCCTATAATACCTCATTTCAGTGTAAATTATTACATTCGATTAAGTCAAGTGGTTTTTCTTATTCCTATGTTCCCGTAACTTGCAAATTCCGATTCTGTAGTGACACTATGGGAAAATTACGGGAACTAAAAAATTGTTACTAGTGGAAAATGTAGTCGCAAGGAACGTTTGTAAAACGAACCCTATGTTGCACAAATATAAAATTATTGATTTTGGTCACGTGAACGTCCTTGAAACACCTATCAGACTAGACTGATTGACAGCGAAGCGGTCGCCATATTGCATGGTTTTTTTTTTTTTTGCTATGCAAGAGGTCATAGGCCAAATAATCCTGGCCTAGCAACAGAGTTTAAAAGATTTAAAAATATAGAGAATTGCGAAATAAACAAAATTAATATTCCGTTGAATAAATCCGAACAAATAAACAATTAAAATTTTGCGTGTTCCTTTTTCGACAGTACAGTCAACTCCCGATTATCCGCACTAATGGAAGGGGCCGATGCCTCGGACAATACAAAATCGCGAATAATCCACTTTTACCCTTTCTTAGATCACAATAGAAATAAAAAATTGTCAAATTCATTCCTGCAATAGAAGGCAGTAAATTAATACAGTAAACTCTCTATATTAGCGTTAGTGATTAGGGAGTATGCGCTAGTAATCTAAAACACGAATAAAAAATCATAGATATCCTTGTTTTGAAATATCTCGTTAATCCATTCATGCGCATATATAATTAATTTGTTTGCTAGGAAAGTACTTAAATCTTCAAGTGTTTAAAAATAAAGTTGCGGGCATAACAATGTGCTGAACATTATGCGAGTAAACACAAAATATGTTTATAAATAACCAAAAAAAATGTTTTTTCAATGTTTAAACTTTTTTTTAAATTATTTGAAGTGAAATATTTTACGCGGATAATCCGCAAATCGGATAATCCGCACACGGATAAGCGGGAGTTTACTGTAGTTTGTTCTGTAGTTTAATGTTTTGCAAAAAGACGTCATAGCACTGTGTACCCCCTCCGCGCTCACTACACGTTTACACGTCAATTTAGGTTGAAAATATTACTGTATATATGCGTTTCAGCCACATTTACTTTATGTATATTGCTACAGCATGTGTGTAAAGTCTTCGTTCCTTTACAATTCGTCCGATTGTAATGAAAACATTTGATGAGTTGTTGTTAAGTGTGCACGTGAAAGTTTCCGACAGTTTTCTATGTATAGAGAAAACGTTATAAAAGAGGAAGGGGGCACGTGTGTATGTGTGTGTGCGCGCGTGCCCGCGCGTGTGCCTGTTAGTAAATTATATGTTCCTGTATGATTCATTCGATTGTGGTGAAACTTTGTTGAGTTAGTGTGTCAACTAAATTTGATAATTGTTCATACTTCTCACACGAACAGTTGTATGTGATCTGCACACATCTAGGAAAACGTGCTGATTTGGTAAAGGCAGCAGACAGAAAAAAGTAAATAAGTTCAGTAAACAAGTTTAAGATTCTTAACACTTTTTATTGGCATTGCAACGCTGGAAATCAAGACGTGGGCAACAGCTTATCCTTTATAAAATTTGTTCGCGAATTATTCATTACCAACATGCCCGGTTCTCACTAAATGCAATTTATTGCGTAACATGTACCACGATAAACTATACTGTATATGAATAGTCGGTGTATTATTTCCTAAAACGGACCTTAGTGTTCATTGGAAATTTTTCATTAATTTAATGAACTGAGTCCTAACCTAAACTATTGCCTACCTTCCTAACACAATTCAACCGAACGACAATAAACTAAAACCTAATCTGCACCAGACCCAACCTATCCTATAGACTTATACATAGAGAAGCAGTCAGAAAAATAAGTAAAAAAAAATTATTATTTTGCGTGGCGGGTATTTAACTATCAGTTTTTCTGTTACATATTTCTGAAAGTCAGTCTAATTCTGCTATTTAACTACGGAATACATTTATATGATAATTTTTTTTCTGTGGTACAGTCCGTTTTTTTACAGAAAACTTTGCACTAATAAACCGATCTCAGTATTTGCCTAGAGTGATTTTGGAAAGTCATGGGAAATGAAAATCAAAGTGGTTGGACTAAAAGAATCAAAACCTGGTTCTCCCTAACGCGAGTTCTGTTTTACGCAAACCTGCAAAACTTGTTTCCGATTTCTCTACCTTTCATAATAAAAATACTTACCGTTTTAAAATATACGGAACGCATTTTAGAAACATTCCTAGTGCACCTCAAATTACCAATACAAGTTTTTTTTTTCAGACTGCTAATTTAAGAAATAATGTCAACCTGATTACTGAAAGCGAAACAGAAGCATTATTGGAATTTATACTATACTTGCCACAAATCATGTTTAACATTTTGTTTGTTATATTGCATCCGTGTGTTTTTCGTACATAATGGTACAGATATATTGGACAATACATAGGTCTATACATTATATAATATGATGTTATACATTTATGTACAATAATCATCATTCTTCTTATCTGTATAAATGTTCAGTCACCAGCATTAATCTAAAGCAAAAAGGAAAAGCGAGACAGGCAGACACAGCATATGCACTGTGTTACATAAGTACGTACACTCTAAAAGTGGTCTGTAAATTGCCACACGTGCGTATAGGAGCGCTAAGAAAGTAGGTATGGTAGGATTGTTTCCTAGACATCCATGGTAGCACTCCTAAACTTATTAGAAATCAGTTCAAAACGTATACGTAAGTTACCTGACTTGTACTGCAACAACTGTTAAAGTTTGCATATTTATAAGGCGGATGTGGTATCTGTACCGCACTGCCTTTATGTTAACTACGTCCTAAACATTTTGTGAAAATTTTTACAGTGTGTGAGATTTAATGTTTATGATCTAAGACATATTTTTTTTTTTACTATATGAAAAGCATGTTCCGCAAAAAAATCCGTAAATTTCTTTTTGAAGAGCTTAGGTTATGAGAAAAAAAATTATCGTAATTTTGGCAAGAGTTCAAATTTTTCTAAAAATATTGTTCTTGAACGTTAATAAGAGAAGTGAATACATGAATTCGCATGATAATGACAAGAATTTAGTGCTTTTGAAAAGAGGTCTACAGGAGTCTGTTTTTTACTATATGTTATTCTAAACGCTTGTTTTTGCATAGAAAACCCTTTTTTACTGTAAGTGGAATTATCCCTAAATACGATGCCATACGTAATGATGGAGTGAAAATATGCCAATTAGACCATTTTAATAACGCCCTTGTTTAAGATTTCAACAATATTACATAAAGGAAAACAAACTGAACTGAGTTTAGGGAAAATATATTATTTGTGAGATTTCCAATTTAGACAAGTATTCACTTTATGCCAAGAAATGTAGTTTTAGTTGTTTCATTGATTTGTTTGCATTTTTAGTAATATTTATTACGGTCCGTTTGCTGTTCTTTGTTAACAAATTCGTAGTGTGTGTTTTGTCGAGTAAATTTTAATTTTTGGCTCCAAACCATCAATTCAACTTTGTAAATGTTGTACTTGCTTTTCGTCTAAATTCTTCTACTGAATCGCGAGAGACTACGATATTAGTATCGTCAGCAAATAAAATGGATGTAGCAGTAGGGTTCAAGGAACACGGTAAATCATTTATATACACTAGGAATATTACCGGACCTAGAATTGAGCCCTGTTGTAATCCATATTTTATTTTCCCAAGTTTTAAACAAAATTAAATATTTCTTTGACACATACTTGTTGCTGTGTATCTGAAAGGTATGAAATCATCTGTTTGTTAGTTATTCCTGTAACGCCATAAAATTATAATCATTCAATGATAAAATCAATATTTACTCAGTCAAAACTTTATTGAGGTCACAGAAAATTGCAGTAGACGGCAAATTATTATCAAATGAGTATAGAGTACTATTTATGAGTTTGAAAATTACATCATTTATTGATGGTTTATCCTAATGCTCTACTGGGTATTTGATTCAATTTTATATTTTAAAAATTGTTTTATTAATGTAATACGAATTAATTATTCGATGACTTTTGAAAAATAAGTTAACAGCGAGACTGGTCTGTAATTGAGTGCACTGGTACGGTCCAATTTTTAGACCGTAGTGTGACCATAGCCCACTTCAGTCCATCAGGAAAAAAATCTGTTTTGACGACAGCGTTGCAGATGTGGTTAAGTGGGTACTAAATTCAAAAGCATATTGATTTTACAATTTACAACTTGACCATCATATCCACTGGACTGATTTGGTTGTAAAGAATGTATTACTTTCTCTGCTTCTATCAGGGTTACTTCTTAGAGCCCGATAAAAATAGACTCCTGCAAAAATTGTGTGCAAATTCGGTTACTAGACGTAATTTTTTGGGCATACCGCAATGCGATTCAGATGTCTATCAATAAGAACTACAGATAATAGGTAAACATTAAGAAGAAGAGCATGTTTTAGTCAACAGGATAAACACGCATAATACAATTTCGTAATTGTAGTCGGGTCAAATAAAACAATGACCGATAAAAAAGAAAAATAAGAAAGAAAACACCGGACACCACTAAAGCAGATAACGCAGGTTTGGGGCTTGATTAGGCAAAAGGACAAACAGATAAAAAAAAAACGAACCACAAAAAAAATGACTTGTCAATGAGACGAAACAAAACACAGTAGTTCACCAGACATTGTAATTTAATATAATGTATGTATCATGTTGAATAAAGCATTCTCTGCTTATTTATGTTTTCCTATTCTCTGTAGTTATCTTTGACAGACATCTTCATCGCCGTGGAGTTTGTCCAAAAACCTACATCTAGTCTTTAAACTCCAATTGCACAACTCTTTCAAAGATCGTAACGTGTTCACTTATCCTCACATAAAATTTGTACTATAACGCACGAATTATATTTCCCATATTACTTTACGTTTTTTTTTTTAATCTCCAGCAAGGATTTTCTGAAGGTTGCCATTTTTTAATTTTTTATTTGTACCAGATAATTTTTTCTTATTTTAGACACAAATTGTAACTAAATTTGGCTATTATAAATTTTTTTTTCCCCATAGTTTTCGTGTAATGTCTTTATATAGTCATATTTTGCATGTTTCCGTTTTAAGGACTACACTAAAACCAACTGATATACCGAACTCAAAAAAAATCACAGTGTATAAAGAAATTGCAGGCTACAATGTCGTGCTCATAAAAATAAAGAATAAAAATTATTTGTATTTAAAAAATATTATTGAATTTTTATATTTTTATTTTTAGTTTAAGCATTTTTTAAAAAATACAAGTAATTTTTATTCTTTATTTTTATGGGCATGACATTGTAGTCTGTAATGTCTTTATCCACTGTGAGTTTTTTAAGTTTGGTATATCAGTTCGTTTTAGTGTAGTCCTTAAAAAGGAAACATACAAAATATGACTTTAACAAGCCATTACGTGAAAACTATGAGAGATAAAAAATTTAATAAGAGCCAAATTCAGTCACATTTCGTGTCTAAAATACGAAAAAAAATCTGATACAAATAAAAAATATAAAAAAAATGTTATGAAAATTGCGGTATACCTCGCCCTTAAGGTGAAACACACTGCATTTATATGCATACATACATTCAGACATTTTATAGAAAAGCGTAAATTAATTTTACAAAAGTTTAAGAATTTAATTATTACATTACATTACACAATACTGAACCACAAAACACTCTATCTTGTTATTTTACTACGTTGTATTACAACTTGATCATTTATCTCTGTAAACGTGCAAACTGGTAGGCGGCCTAAACTTCTCTCTTCCAGCGTGGGTTGTCCAGTGGGATGGGCAACGCGAAGTCCATGCGACAGCAATTTAACTTTCGCCTAACTTCCTGGACACACGGGCAGGTGGGTAGCCGCTGAAAACTAACAGACTTGTTTTGTTGTCCAACGTAGCTGTCCAGTCCTTGCAGTAAACTCAGGATACACTGTAAAAAAATCGTACTTTTGCCAAAAAAAGTTTGCAAACTAATAACAAAACGTTTATAAGTCTATGCATTACAACAAGGATGTTGCAGGTAATTAAGTTGACTACATTTTCCAATTACCTATTGGCACAATAAACTATATATTTTATGAGCAAAGTTTTCGATATGAAACAAAATAAACTTCGACGGCGTGTCAAATTTCACTGAATACTTTGTAATTTCATTTTTTTTTAACAGGTTGCCAATAGTTATTGTCGCGTCAAACAATTATAATAAAATATACAATTATTATTTGTGATTATACTAAATTATTCTTGTAAATATGCGTGCTTATTTGTAATACTTCCAAGCATTTCCAGTAAAGTTACGCGCATTTTTGTAAACTTAAAAAAAAAATATTGTAAAAGTACTTTGTTTTTGGTGTAAAGTAACGACACGCTATACGATCAGACGCCTGATTTAAGCAGGGGTTGCGATGACTTTACTTTCACTTACCACTTAATCACGTTTACGTGAACGTAAGACGTGATCGATTGAGATGCCATGTTACGAACATTAAGTAAGCTGTAAGGAAACAATGGAAATTGAACGAACAAAGATAACATGATACAACAGAAGATGTAAATTCTTCCGGAAAATGATTTGCCGAGAAGATCACGTGCTCTCCCTTCACGCATCAACTTAAAAAGTTTTACACTGACAAGCTTTGCGTTACGTGAAAGTGAACGTAAGTATAAAGTGACGCGATCATGTTAGGTCACGTCCAAATGCGCTCACGTGAAAGTGAAAGTGTAACATGATAGAAGTCATCGTAACCCGGCCTTATTATTCTATACGGCCCCATGGGTCAGGTCTGATTATACTTTTATTTATTTCGTATTTCATTTTTTTTGCCAACCAACTTTCAAACAAATATCACATGCAGCAGGGTGGCAGTAAAAATTAGTTGAAACGTAACATGAAACAATAATAAAAAAAAGTAACTAAGATAATTGTTACAAAATGATCTTTTGTAAGTCATTATTAATATGGTTGCTGTTACAAGATATTACTTGAGGGGGATGGGGGTTTCACTCAGACGGTAGCTATGCTGTGAGTTTACTAATATGTTATTTAGAACTAAATGACTTTAAGACTGTTATGGTTAAACGGGCATTTACTCTACTACAATTGCAGGTACTATGAATACAAAGGCGTTTACAAAGTATTATATTAATTTAGGAGGGGACCGAAATATTATTGATTATTAAATTATTATGTAAGGTCAAGAGTTGCTGCCACATAACTAGATCTGACGACCTTACCGAAAGCTGGATTGACGAGGAGACGGCATCGACGAACGAGCACTGCTGTTGATCGGATGAGTGCTGGTGGACGACAGAAGGACGGCAGACGTCTTTTACTACCATATATCGGCGTGTTTGTCCTCAATATTGCGCCACTACGAGGGGGGTGAAGCGAGTTGCTGTCTTTCGTGGTTTCCCAATGCCGGCCTAGTTGCCGCTCGAAACTCTCGCTGTCCGACTTGCCATGCAATAGCACAACAATATGAAATCATCAGTGTAAAAATTTAACTAGTAGACAGCTGTGACAAAACTTAAACGAAAAGGAATTTTAATTCTGGAACAGATTTGCAGCTTACAGTATACATTATCGACAAGTTATATAACAAACAAGAAACGTTAGTGTCAGAGGGAACTGTGTTAGCTAAATTAATATCATTAATATAACCATAGGAATAGGTAGTTCACAATAAAGTAAGCACTTTTGACGACACACTTGTATTGAATAGTGATGAAAAATTATAATTGTTTGTGTACAGTACAATCTATAAACTTTTATAGTTACTTAGGCGACTTTTTTATATTAAAAAATGGCAGGAAACTGTAAATTCTGTGTAAGGAAAAACGTAACAGGGATTCCAAAAGTGCTTATTATATCATGAACTCACTACGTCGAAAATTGATTGTCACTGATAATCATTAGATTCTTTTAAAGAATGTCACAAAATTTACTACCCGCAGTGAAGCTACATAAGATCACACTGAAGTAGGCTACTACAACGAAAGTGGGAAACATTAGATATTCCCGCCTCCCACAAGCATATTTTCCCCTTTAGTTAAAAAATGAAATACTGCGGTGATAACGTTGTAAATCATAGTTCATAACCGCTTTGGGTACTGTTTTGTTATTCAGGCCTTATATCTGTATATCATATTCAAAGATGCGCGTTTTAAATTAAACGTATCCAGCTATTTATAAAAGGAACGCTCAAGGCTTGCTTCCGATAGTATTTTTCTCTGTGGCAATATTTGTATTTCCAGCACCGTTTATGATTCAAACTTTCAAACATAAACTTGTACGCAATATTCGCTACGTGACTTTAGAGTTAGTGGAACTGGCACGTGAGAAGTGTTGTAGCGTGCTACGGAAAGTATTTTTCTTGTATAACTATTAAAAATGTTTCCAATGTGTTTATCTACGAAAAGAAGACACGCTTCAAACGGTGTTTTAAAAATGCCGTCCGCTAAGTAACAAAATTATTTACAAGCTACTCAAAAGTGCTCAAAATGACTTTTTCATGCAGCTGTGGCTGAGAAAATATTAACTGTAACCGTAAAACGAAATCATAGAAACCTGCATCGGACTTTACTTAACATTTTCCACAAATAAAATAACAGGGTCAGCGCTTGAAGTCCCGTTGAAAAACTGTTTCTACGAGAACACTGTACGCTAGTTAGTCCTTAGCGCCTAGAGGCGATGAGGTGTTTGACGGACGTGTTATATTCGACTTATCGCCTTCCCCGTTCCCGTGCCACGAACGTAAAAAAAGAAGCTAGCGTCCACTGACTCTATAAAAGGAGAGCGAGGACGTGCAGGTGTCCGACATATTTTATTCGTGTTAAGGCCATAATACTACGCAGGTTTTTTTTTTTTTTTCATATTGGCGCAAAAAAATTCGAAAATTATTTGGGGGATTCTTTAAAAAAATTCAAGACTAATACCAGTCATACGAAGCACAGTTGTATGTAGGGCGTTTTACAAAATAATGAACTGCTAGTTCGAAAAAAAAATATTTTGCTGAATTTATGATTTTTTACAACGCAAAATTGGTGACATACTGCCTGCAACAATCCGAAAAAGAAAAAAAAATATATAAATAAACAATAACGTATTTTGCCATAAAGGTAAGGTAAACTAACTTAACGCAATGTTATTACTCAATGGTATCGTCAACAGCGAGGTCATTAGAGACATTTACACATTTTACACAAGGACAGAAGCTGGGAGAGGACTCGGCCATAGCCTTTGTTAAGGAGCCATTCTAACATTCGCCTGAAGCGATTTGGGAAATCAAGGAAAACCGAAATAAGGATGGCCTGGGATCGAACCCGGTGCGCCACCATGCTCGGTTTAAAATACAAAAAATTTGGTACAAATTACGATATATTTGGTTTTTGAAATACAACATGTTCCCGTAACTTACAAATTTTGAATTTGACATGTCGCAATGGGAAGACTATGAGAGCTAAAAAATGTCCACAAGAGTGAAAACTGTAGTCACAAGTAACGTCTAAAAAACGAACACTATGTCGTTTAAATATAAAATTACGCACTTTTGCCACGTGGATGATCTTAAGGCGTCCGCCTACCCCACGCTTCAAATGCGTTGCAGCGTGTCCGTAAACAGGTTTACTACGAATATTTTCCACGTTTGTCCACTGTGCCAACGTACGAAAAGAAAACAAACGTCAGACAAAGTCGTAACCTCACTGCTAAGACGCCATGCTCATTGAAAACACTGTTTCTAAGCCCTCCAACATGGCTAAAAACGGCCTTTTCAGACTTCCGTAGTTCAAAATGTACTAATCGGATGTATGTGAAACTCAGGTTGCGACCTGCACTGAACTTAGCTGCAGACTTTCCACCAATAAATTTATATGGTCACCGCTTAGTGTCCCATAGTAAAAACTGTTCGGCGGGAAGCTTGCACGCTAGTTCAGCGCTTGGCTCGTTGAGGCGACGCGGCATTTGATGCGCGCTTCAAGGTCGACCTTACTGCTCCGTCGCTTTTGAGCCTCTCACGCGCGGGCAGGCGGCACCCTTAATGTCGCTCTTTGTTTTATGGGACTACATGATCCAGCAATGATAATGGTGTACGTTGGTACAGGCTACGTAAAAGATAATCTACACCCAGGCGCCTTGCACTGCTCATTTATGCGAAGAAGAGCAGGAATCGCCGTGAGGTGTAGAATTTACTGCGGCGTCGGTCCTACATTTTCCTTCTCCTGACCCTTCCGTGTTTCTTCCTCCTCCCCTCAACCCTCGGATGGCCCATGATCGCACGGCGGAGGGGTTGAAAACGAGGAGGGACGTTATCGGCGAGTGGTCTGGTAGGCTACGTCGCCCTTGTGGTACTTACTTCTTATCGCATTCCTCGGAAGTGCACGAGTCGTGGAAGGTTCATTATCAAGAGTGGGTTGTGAAGACTCCATGGGTGGGCGCCATACACCTGACATGATGAGGGGATGATTGATGGTGATGGCGGCAGAAGGACAAGAACTCTGTGGTCCGTGTACACAAGATATATAAGACGTGTGTGTCGAGAGGAGTAAAGGCAGGATTTACAACGATCCGCCGCGTCAGTCCGTCTGTCCTCCTTCCGTCGATCCCGTGACTTCCAGTTAATCAGGTGTCTGGAATATTTCTATCCGTCCGTCTGTCGAAAGTTTGACAAGATTTAACTTTTTACGGACGGACGTCCATCAAAAGATGGGGACAACCATTTTAACGTTTTTTAATAAGTCTGTGATATTTTTTTAGTTTATAACTCTTCTTATAGGCCTATGGTACATTAAATTCAATTCAAAGTTAAGATAGAGGTAATTTAGGGTATTCTGAAAAATTTGAAACATCAACAGAAACAATTTTTACATAATACTTAGTTACTTAGAACTTAGTAATTTAATTTGTAAACAATTATGCTCGTAATTTTTTGTGGTCGGCGGGCAACAGCACGATGCCGCTTCAAAATCGAACAGCCAATCCTCGAACTGCTTCCTAGATTTAGCCACGCGTCTTTGAAATGTGTCCTTAGCTAACCCGACCACTGTGCGGTTTATATATGTATAATGATTTAATGATAAAACATATATTTACAAAAACCCTGAAACATTAATTACAAATTACTATTTGCATCTCTCACAAGATGGCCTCTGATTGGCTGCTCCTACCCTTCCCTTTTCTTGGGCGGCGGTGTTCCAGCATCGCTTCTAGTGTCCTCCCCCTTCCTTCCCTACCTTAGCGAAGCCAGAAAAACGGACTTGTTTTTTTTTTTTTTTTTTTTAAGAGTGCCTAATCCCGCTGCCTGATGTTGGCGACACTGCTTCGCAATAAAATATTGGGTGGCTGCATTGTCTATAAAGTCCCTGTGGTGTGACGTGTTTCTTGCTATGACGTTGGGAAGGACGAGGTGCAGACCACACGCAACGGAAATTTTTTGGGAACTCGTTCCCAGGCCTCTAGAACCTCGCTTAGCTTTCACAAATATTTTTTACAATATAATTTCTTATACTACCGTAATACATATATTTTAACTTATATCGGCTAATGAATATGCCAACTACACAATTTTTTGGTAACCGCAATACTTATATGGTGACAGCTAAAAGTTTTTGTGGTGACATATTTTGTAGCTGCCACATTTAACAGTGTATTTGATAAAACAAATTTTTGAAAACCAATAAGTATATTTTCATCGATCTATCACGTTAGTATGATTACGTTCAAGAGAATAATTATTGAAAATTAACATACTGTCATTACACTGGGATTCAGTTAATTTTCACTACATGTTAATAATCTATTCAAGTTAAAATTTTTAAAGAAATTCCTAAGCAAACATCGACCAAGCATGTTGTTGTTTTCAGGTAAAGGTGTCACGATCACGATTCTAGCATGCATATTTCATTAAACGCTACGACAAAGAAACGAATATTTTAGTGAAAATAATTATTTCTTCTTATGGAAACACTGTATGTTGTAGTGTGATGGGCTAACCTTCTAGAT
>PNEQ01108881.1:102098-130278 GCA_003012365.1 Medauroidea extradentata
TTTTTTTTTTTTTTTTTTTTTTTTTTTTTTTTTTTTTTTTTTTTTTTTTTTTTTTTTTTTTTTTTTTTTTTTTTTTTTTTTTTTTTTTTTTTTTTTTTTTTTTTTTTTTTTTTTTTTTTTTTTTTTTTTTTTTTTTTTTTTAGCGAATCCATTGAGGTTGCCTTAAGTGCGATACGCGTGCTGTATTGCTTTTGAAGTTTCAAATTTTTATTCGAGTCATCGGACGCACAAAATATGCCCACCAAGGCCGGACTTGATTAACGTCTATCGACTGAAACTCTGAGACACCGCTTGGCAGCCTTGGTAGCCTCAGTCACCTTAAGAAAGCGTGGGACATAATTCGAAGCTAAAAGCATTAATCTATAACTGTAGGTATCTTGAAGCCAATCTGTGAAAATTAAACAATAGCAATCCTAGACAATAGTTTTAGCCAACGTTTTAAACAAAATTGTTTCCATTGTTACGAACTTCTGAGGCACAATCTCTGACGCCGGAACCTCGTACATTTAACTGCGGCGCAAGAGATCACGCGTAGCGAATTAGTAATTCTGGATAAATATTTATTCGTAAAGTTGGCAAATAACATTATCTAGGATTGTCATTGAGTATTTTATCCATATTGGCTTCGAAAAAAGCGTAGAAATCAATTAATGTTTAAGCGTTTATTTATCTACCACACACTCTTAAGGGGTCCGCCTACCTGCCATGAAAGTTGTGATGTAGAGGTTCAGTAGAATCGTTTTTTCACTGAAAATATTAGTCGTGAGATTGTGTGATTAACATATAAAATATATTAAGGTACCTCACAATAAGGGTAAATGGTTTCAGTTCTATCAGTTTCTTAAGTAATAAGAAAATAGGGCCTTAATATTCTAAATTAGTGCCTTTTCCGGCTTGCGTAATGCCATTATTTTTTTGTTATTATTACTTAAAACCATTTAACCTCAGTAGATCTATCCTTTAGCTTTCGATCCCGTGACTGTTTGTACCTTGTAACAACTGAACATTTTGAGGAAATCTTGCTCTTGCAATATGTGTCCTGCGCAAATATGCAGCCAGTGTTGTGGAAAATTGAAGGATTCGCGAGACCGAGCCGAGAGGACAACAGAGAGAGAGAGAGAGAGAGAGAGCGAGAGACAACCTCCTCCACAACAGGAGTTGACCCAATCCCGCTTTTGTGGGGGAAAACTCCACGTTCATGAGGTCGAACGGCTGCTAAGGCGCTATGTATCCTGGCCCCTTAAGGGCTTGATCTCAATTTTATATTTTTTACTTGTGCCCGTATTTGTATCTTAATACGTCCAAGGGAGACGATTTCTTAAAATATATCTGCAACTTTAATGCTAAGTACTGTGATTTTGTTGAGACAAAATACAGCATGGTGAGTAATTAGTTGTTTAAAGAACATATTTTTAATTCAAGAATTAGCTAAATGCCTTTACGTCGTTTGTCTCGAAAAAAATATTACACAGTTAAACCAATTTTACGTTATCGGCTGTCATCTACGTCCAAAAAATAACTAAGGGCACGATCTACAGCTATTTTCATCGTCATATTTTAATTTTTTCATTTCTGCGAGGCGTTATTTTCTTATTTTAGACTAAATTTTGTTCTTACGGAATTTTTTATCCTTTGTTAGTTTTTGCGTAATGACTCGCAAACGTCAAAATTTGCATTTTACGGTTTTATGTACACCACTAAAACCAACTGACATACTAAACTGAAAAAAAAAATAACTAAATAACAGTCAGTAATAATGTTGTAGACTACAAGAAAACAATAAATTAAAATTGTGTTATTTAAAAAAAAACATATTGAACTGTTTAAATTTAAATTTGAAATTTCAGCAGTTTTCACACACTCACTCTCTTTCTCTCTCTCTCTCACACACATACACACACACACACACACACACATATATATATATATATATATATATGTAAATTTTTAAACAAACAAAAAGGGAAAATATAAAAAAAAAGTTAATATATATATATATATATTTTTTTTTAATTTTAAATATTATGTAAGTAATATAAAATCTTGATCATAATATTACAATTAATAAATAACTTTATAAATGTATCTCCTAAAATTATTTTACCAAATCAAGAAAAATTATGTATAGTGGTCATAAATGAACGATTAAGAAACAATTTCAAAAGGAAATTTTTCACTTATTAATTTAGGTAACCTATTTTTCCGCAATGAACCGTTTTGCCCTCGTCCAATTTCTTACATAATAATGTTTTGTGAAAAACCTTCACGGCAGCACGCAAGCACAACTCAACAAAGTTTTATCGTAATGGGGTAGATGGGATAGGAACGCCTAGGCCCTATATTATAGACCGACTTTTTTGTATGTTAATGGGATTCATTCTGCTCCTTTAAGGGTGTTAAAGTGCGATAAAGTCGTAATTTTATATTTGTATGAAAAAGTGTTTGTTTTGTAGACGGTACTTGTGAGTGCAGATTCTTCGTATGAAACTATTTTAGTTGGCGTGGTTTTCTCATAACGGTGCGTCAAAGTCAAAATGTGCATGTTCTGCTGCCATGCAAATAGTGGAAACCAATTGACTTACGAACTTGAAATAATTCACAGTGAATAACATACTATGGGCTACGTCACTAGAAAAAATCCCGTGAACTACTTTCGTATTTTAAAAAAAATTGCGGAATTTGCAAAAAATTTTCTGTATTTTGATTTTTTTTTAATTCATAATATTACGTAGTGGATTTTTAAATTTTTTTTGCGTAGCTCATGGGATGTAAGTTCACAGTTAATTATTTTGCTTAAGTAGGTCAGTTGGTTTTCACTATTTACATGGCAACGTAACAAGCGAAATTTGCCCTTGACACCCCGTTATGAGAAAACTATGAAAGCTAAAATTGTTTCGTAAGAGTAAAATGTACTCACAAGTATCGCCTACAAAACTAACAATATTTCATAAAAATATAAAATTGTGATTTTATCGCAGTTGAACATCCTTAGTATGTGGAATAGAATTAAATGCAGACATCCAATTCTCAGGCTTTGCGAAACACTCAGATAGGTGACGATAAAAAATTTAAAATTTTATAAATTTCTGGTGGTAAATACAGCGGTATTGTTTAAAAATGTGACAATAGATAAAGCAGTGATGACTGAATCAGCTTATAACTAAAACAATTATTTCCTATATCTTCATATACGTAACTCTCACAGTTAGGAAATGGTTTTATTTCACGAAAATGTAATGGTATTTACACGTAAATTATGAACTCATGCAAGTAGAGATAACATTTTAGAATCTTAAATTGGGAAACGGTGGCGATTCGGGTTCAATTCCCGGCGGGCTCGGATCCCGGATTTTCGTATATAGGGTTCGTGCCGAACAATGCCGCTGGTCGGTGGGTTTATCTCGGGGTTCTCCCTATCCCCCGCCCCATAATTCCCGCGCTGAACCATACTCACATCATGTCACCCGTCACCTGCGCTAAAGACCTACACACTGGCGCATGAACATTGTTGCAACGTGTTAGAAATTGTTTTCAATACTATTTAACTTATTTTCGGTACATTCATCTACGGAAAGAAAACGCATTTCAAAATATGCTGGGGGCCGCGGTGGCCGAATGGTCAGACCCTTGGTCGGCGGGTTTTCTCGGTGATCTCCCGTTTCCCCCGCCCTGTCATTCAGGTGCTGCTCCATACTCACCTCATGTCACCCCTCACTGTTGACTAAAATATTTATACATGCATTCATTCAAAATAATATGCTGCTCTGTTTTTGTTTTCTAGATAGCGTGCTTAGAAACATTATTTCGGAGCACCTTAAGCTGGCTAATAACAGCAATTCAGACTGCTGTCGTAAAAAGTACGAACCGGGATCATAAGCAAAAATAAAGAAGAATGCGCTGGACCTTATTACACACTCATTCTGTAAATACGAAAGTAGGGCCACCGCTTAAAGTCCCATGGAAAAAGCCAACGAACAAAACACTGCTAGCCGTTTTCGCGCCTCTGGCATAAAGACGACACGGTTGTTAACCCACAAGACAGTCTAGCCCTTATCGCCTGCCAGTTACCGTGCCTCAAACGCAGCATCTATACTCTGCCCACTCTAAAGTTGCAGCAGAAATAAAAGTTGCTAACGAAATAAATCAAAACAACTTAATTATATCTTGATTCCTCACATTGTGGTTGTACCGGAACAAACTTTAGGCCTACCTTGTATTTTTCAATATTTCAAATCATGTTTATTCTGTGCAAAAATTTTATTGTCATTCACTTGAATGAATTAGCTGCTACATTAGGATGGATAGAGTATAGCTTCTGCTGTATAAGGCTCTTATATAGCCTCGTTTGGTGAAAAAAAACTCACAATATGGTTTAAATAACAACAAGGATTTCAATGCAGGTAAATTTGAATTGTGAAACCGATCTCTATCACTAGAGACGTTGTGGTAAAAGTCATTGTGTGATAGAGCAACGCTAATTTGCGTGCTCGCCACCAGCAATCTCTATTAATTTTGAATTCATTTCAGTTATATTCCTGTCGGTTAAATGCTTAAGTTATTGAATTATTAAGTTGAAATGCCTAAACTTACTCATAGTTACCGTGGCATGCTTGACAAAACATACATCATATCACTTCACGCCAAACAGCTTACGTCGAAAAGTTAGTTTGCTCGCAGTTCGAATGCAAGTTGGCCAAGCAAATTTGGCTATACCAAATTCCGCTTCCCTCAGCTGCAGAAATTCAATGTTGAACTATCAGGATATACTGTGGGTGATTTATGGCATTTCCTGACTTTAAAAACTATTATTTTTGGGTTCCAAAATTTGTTCTTATTTGGAAGTGAAACAATTTAGTAAAAACCAAAATAATTATAATAGTTGTTCATTAAGGCATGGGATCAATCAACATCCAATTGCAGGCATGTTTTATATCGCACTCTTATTACCTATTTCGTACCCACAACGCAAATTTTGCTGCATCGTTAAAATTTAATTTTTGTTAATGCTACGGTAACAAATAATTTTCTATTAAGATTCCAACAGCTCAGAAGTTATTATTACGTTACAGACAATTGTGTTTTAAGATGATCTTTATGCCGATAAATCATCATCGTTTCTATTAAGAGAGTTAAATTTAGAGACACCAAATAGATGTACATTATTTCTGTAAAGCAAGATTTCTTTACCGTAAGCTATATATCATTAATATTTATTTGTAAATAAAACGTGTAAATTCTTCCCCTACGTGTCAGTTGAGTCCGTAGAAAAGCTTAACAGCATATGAAAGCTAGACGGAAATCCAAGCCAAAAGAAGTCTGAAAAACCCGTTGTTATCCATGTCTAGAGACCCAAAACAAACCTGTTCTTATAAATTTTACAAATTTTTAATAGTATATCGTTGTATATCGAAAAGAGAGTTCTTTGCATAAATTTTACAGATGTATTGAACATTACGTATTTTCGTCAAAAAAATTAATTTCTGTGAACGCATATTAAGCGCAAGTAGAGAGTCACGTGAGATAGCGTCATTCACGTGTAATTATTAAATGTATTAATAATGAATCGAATGAAGTGTTTTAAAATAAGATAAAAAAAACCTATTTACGCAAACGTAAAGTAATATGTTGAATATCACAGTTTCTCTACACATTTCCGTCGTTGGTCTCATTATACACAAAGTGTTCACGTCGTTATAGCAAGAGAGTACGAGATTGCTATTACTTAGTGTAACATCCTCGGTAACGTCTCATTTACAAGCTCTGTTACTTGAATTCGAAGTTTACTCAGTACTTTTTTTCGATGCGGAACAAATACAATATTTGCGATAATACTCATCAGCTAATAAGTACTTACTAAAATGTAATGAAAGTGATTTGTTGAAATCATGTGATCATGGTTATTTATATAACATGTGTTAATAAGTGGCAAAGTACACAATATGCTACTACGAATTTATTTCGGAAATATGTATGTATATACATATATCACCGCAAAATTTATACAAAAAATTAGTGAACATAGCACACTCAAAAAATCGTACGCGTAATTCATTAAAGTACTTATCTGGACCGGGTTGATATACTTTAATTTTTTTTTAATCGATTTCGACTGGTATAACCTAATGTGGCACTTGTACACAATCGTGTTACACCAGTATAACCAAATATGGTCATAGAATTATTTTAACGGTTTTAATACGAAAGTTGTTTTAAATTACGTGTTGTGGCCTTTATTAATAAAGTCTATTCACGCGGAAGAGAAACTATCATGTTCTCATGTTAACTTGATGAAAGTGCCAAAATTCTTGTTCCCGTTGAAGATACGTTATTTTAAAAGCCAGGTTTATTTAGGAGACATATAGCTTAGTTTAGGCCTATCAGAATGTATTAACCTCATATCTGGAATGGCTGTACAACAATATTAAAGCAGTCATTTTAAACCATACAGTCAATGTGTCTGGAGTAGGTGACGGTTGCGTAGAAGAGTAGTACATTGTGGTTCGATGTGTACTGTGAAGCAGGATACAGCGTCCACAAATCAAAGATGTTTGTCGTTTTATACAAGCGTTAATATCAATTTATAGGTTATTCTTTTCTTCCAAGGCGTAAGCAAGAATTCAACTGCAGTGATACAAATAGGCCTACAGCTATGATCGTAAAACTTGTCTTCGCACAGCGGAAATTTGATAATTATTGTGCGATCCAAGGGGTTTATTCAGGAATGAGTTCTTATATACATGCTACCAAATATCAGACGAGACTGCTTACATTCGAGACCATTTCACATCACTTCAATAGGTACGGATAAAAAAAACATTCCTTCGTAAAAATTAGAATTGGATCTCTTGCTTATCGTAGAAATAATAGTTGTGTATAGTTATGTATAGTCGAGTGCACAAAAGTTCTGGAAACCAGCAGTATAGGAAACCTCATTTGATGCTCGAATATCCATTGGCAGAAAAATATACTGATGCACGTCTGCGTTGCTGCCTTTTCACCGATTAATCTAGCCCCTGCGTGGCCGTCTATTTTATACTTGCAAAGCCTCCTCTTTATATTCATGTATTCTGCACGGGTACTCCCGGACCGTTCCTGCTGACGAAGGCGCGGTTACATTCGGAACACGTGCGACGCAAATAACAGCCCCCCCGCGAGATAGAAAATAGTTGCTCGCATACACAAAGGCTCGTCTGGTTCGGACCAGATAACTAAAAGACGGACCGACCGATGCAAGCACTCGGAGGAAACAGAAGCAACCAGATGAATTTTCTTCTCCGCAACATCTTCTCTTGGACCAGCTCGCTATCCGCTGCAGCTTACAATTCCGGCGATTGGAACCGAAACGGAAAATTGCGTTCCCCCATTTGTTGCTTTTCCGATCCTCTTTCCGACCGAGTTTCTTGTTTCAGAGTCTCAACGTCCTGTGTTACATTGCTTAATATACTCCCCCCCCCCAAGAGCAACGAATGAAAACTCTGGCAAATAATATTTGAAATACGAAACGTTTTGAAAGTGAGAACGAACATATAACCGCCTCATGACAACGCGAGTCGATCACGAAAACGTATCTAAGCAATACCACTTCTTCGGATTGAACACTTTTTTTTAACACCAGTATATACTATATAGCGTGTGATTTTCCTGGTGGCATTGTAATATGAGTGAGTGGTACAGGTGGTAGTAAAATAATTGGCTGTTGTATGAAATATCGTAGAATATTAAAAGCATACAACAAACAGTTGAACAATTTCGGGATAAATTTACTTTCACATAAGCAGAATTATTAACGCGTTCAGCTGCTTATTTCACACATACACATATATGCCTGAAATGAGCAGCAAAGTAAGTGTGTGTGTGTGTGTGTGTGTGTGTATATATATATATATATATATATATATATATATATATATATATATATATATATATATTGCGTGTTTGCTAATTTTTTTTGTTTTCATTTACTAATTTACTAATTTTATTAGGAAGCTTTACTTGTTCTTAGTTCTTCGCGACTATATCAAAATATTTTCCCGATAAATCTCAGACTAAGTGTTTAGTAAAATAAATTGGTAAACTGTATTGGGTTATGATTTACGTTTTTAATTAATTAACAACTGTGTCTCATACACATATATCTTCACACATACATATTTTTAAATTACGTGATATCAGGCCAAAGCCATAGCATAACAAGATCTCCGTAATAATTTTCCGTAAATAATTCTCAGTATGTTAAGAAAACGCTTTCAAGACTCGCGTGTTTGTGTTACTATAAGTTTCTTGTATGCTCGTCGGTTTCTTGTGAACCAATTGTTTGTAACATTCATTACTGGTATTCAGAGTAGCTGTAGCTGTCACTTATGTTGTGTAACTCAAGTGTCAACTCGTAACAGTCTCTCTTATACAATAAGCCCTCCACCGAGTGTGAAGTATCCCAATTTTCAGTTGTAGGAAGGATTAAAAAAACTTAAAATTCCAACCCATGGTTTCTTAGTAAAAGTGCATAATTTAGTAGTATTTAAGATCTACTTTGTGTGGCATTGGACACAATTTAAACATGAGTGTTTTAAGGGCAATAATTCCACACGCATTACTCTCACAATTATTTTTCACATTATGGTTAAGTGTTTGTAACCTGCATCTTCAGTTTCTTAATTTATGCTAGACACTAACTACGTATTTACAAGAAAAAAAATGTTATGTTAACAAATCTCAATTTGCAGAAGTGTGAAACAAAGTTCAACCAAATTGAAATTTTTCGAAACATCTTTACTGATATAAAGTTTACGACTGTTGCTTTGGCTTACATAATTAGTCACTCAAAAAGCAGGAAGTGCTTAAATAATCGTGTAATGTACTATTTATTTCATTCCTCGACAGTCTTTTTTTTCGTCGCCTATGACCAGTAAAATTACAAAATGAGACCTTTTCCTCTGATAACCTGTTAAATACTCATTTATAAGTTTTCTGTTTTCTCGTATATTAGCCATTATTCTTAAACAGAGCTACCTGGAATAGACAATATTTATTTTCGTGTTTGTATGTTTCAGAATTAATATCATCTGATCATTAAAGAGAGTAAAGAATAGCGTCGTACCAGAAATTTATGAATTAAATTAAATTTAGTATATGTGTTTCTTGGAAGAAAATTTATAAAAGACAAACGAATAATAATAGATGTACATTATTGCTACAATATTCTGTAATAATATAATTGAGGTGGTTTCCGGAAGACAGGCAAGATGAACTACATATGTGCCCTATTTCTGTAAATTATTTAACTGTAACTGCCATCTTGTGTAGTATGTTCCCTCACAATTTTTTTAAGGTACTCAAACAATAAAGGTTAGGAGAGTATTTTATATGCAATGAGCCATCTTTGTGCACCAACATCTATGTATTTACAAATATTTTTGTATATAATTTTGGGTAATAATTACATTACAATATGTGTATGTTTAGCTTATACGTATTATGTACCTAACTTGTATCGTGTTGCAGAAATACTATGTGTAACAAAATATTTAAACCTCTATATCAGAAAACACAATTTTTGTATGTGTGCCTTCGCAGAAAAATCCTCAATTGTGTCACTGTTAGTAATTACGTGTAATCATAAAATATGGAGCGCGATCGTGACGTAGAAGAGCTCGGTTCTTAAGTTGACACTTGCTCGCTAAACGCTTGTCTCATCACGTCTAAGCACAACTGGAACTAGTTTTCTCATCTACAACTTCTTTTATGGTGGCCGCCTAACTTCGCTTCAAATGCGTTGCAGCAAGTCGCGATTATTCTTTTTTTGACCAAACTACTAAAGGCGCATTATATTTGTATATCTACGAAAATAACACACACTTATAATTATGTCGCTATAGATTTAAAAATCCGGCACATTTATTTAAAACATCACTTTCGTGTCTCTCAAAATGGGCAAAAAGTAGTATCTGTAAAAATAACCACTGGAATAAATAAAGCAGGACTATGGAAACAAGCGATAGACTTTGAACTACGCTGGCTACAAATATAATAAAATAATGTGGTCACAGCTTGAAGTCCCATAGTAAAAATTATAACAGTAATGCATTGCACGCCAACTGAGTGGCTTGCGTAGAGAGGCGATAATGTATTACATACGTCGGTCAACGGCGCCCTTACCACCCCTGCCTCACACACACACACACACACACACACACACACAAACGCAGCCTACCTAGGGATATCTAATCAAATATCGCATCGCCGCAACGAACTAAGAACAAAAGCAGCGTGCAAGATTTCCGCCGACAAATTAAATCATAGGACTTTAAACGGTGATCTACAAATTTAATGGCCAGAAGTCTGTAGCGAAGTTCAGTTGACATTTGTACCTGACTTTCAAGTACATTCCGTTAGTATGTTTTGAAATATTGCAGCCTGAAAAGACGGTTCTTTTAGCTATATTGGTGGGCTTCTAAACAGTGTCGAAATTCAACTTTTGACGCGTGGGAAGAGCGTAGCGATAAGAGCTAGTGTCCCACGCTTGACGAGAAGCATATCGCCTCTATTCGCAGCGTGCCAAACTGGTGTGCAAGGTTTTCTTTGTAGTCTTTTTCCTACGGGACTTTAATCGGTGACAACAATTTATTTTTTAATATTATATAAAAAAAAAAAAAACTAACGCATGCCTCTCGCTCTGCACTTTACGAATTCAGGTAATCTTTTCGGAGTTACAGCAGTCTAAAAAACGCGGTTTTAGCCAATTTCAGAGGCCGGAAAATCGTGTTTATAACAAGCGTGCTAAATTTTTTAAATTATATACTCATAATAAGTTGTTCACAATATTGGACGTACGCCCTTGCCTTTTCAATGGTTTAATTTTATATATGTGGTGACTAGAGCCAAACCAGTCCTGGCTTACTTGTTTCTATCGTTTGTTTAATTGTAATTTTCCCTCTTCTCTTGTGTGGATTTCTGGGACGAAAATTGTATGGCAATGGCGTACGTCCAATATTGTAAACAACTTCATACACTCCTACTGCAAAAAAACATTCAAAGACATAACGTATACTCATAGTTTCAAGTGTGTGTTCTTTTCGTAGATAAACATAATATGAATAAGTTTCGTGTAAAAAAGAATACGCGTGACATGCTGCAACGCCGTCCATGAGCCAGTCGAGGACTCCACTTAACGAGCAATGATATTCTGTCTTTGTGCGAAGTACTTTCTTTTCTTACATTGACTCAATGAGCTCGTGTGGAATATTTTCGTAAAACTTATTTACGAACACACTGCAACGCGTCTGGAATTTGAAGCACGTAGTAGGTGTCACCCTCACCACAGTTAACAAAGCAATAACAGACAGCAGACTGGTTTTCCAGGCATATTTATCTCGGAATCCGAATATGACCCTTCTGTTACCACAATAACGAACTTTGTCGAGTAACTGCATTTGGTTATGAAATACGGAGGGACAAGTTTGTAGGTACGTAGCCACTGTTCCTGGTCTAATTAAAATTCCAAAATCCTTGCCAGTGTAGTATTACAGAAGGCAACCATCTGCGACAGTCGAGACCTAAACCACACCTAATCCGCTGTAAAGGAAGTTAACAAATATAAAGGATAAATATGATAATTAAGTGTTATTATTTTCTTTTCTTTAATTCTGAACTGACCGAATAAAATCCGAATTTATATTACATTTTGGTTCCCAACAATGCATAGGCAGATTTATAAAATATGTAATGTAATCTGGAATCTTAAAATGAAGAATACGTATAATATATAAAGTATGTTAAGTATTTTAGAGTAGAAGAAGCGATAAAGATGGTTGCCCATTAATTTTATAAATTTAGGTTATCGTGAAATTTGGTATGTTGTAAAATATTGGTGTTATTACCCTTTTAATGCATAAATGTGAAAGCAGATTAAAGACTAAATTAAAAGGCCTCGAAAGAAATATGTAGCGGAACATAGATGAGCGTAAATTATTTTAGTGACGGAAGATGTTAACCCGTATGTAATGACAGCGTATGTAATTTGTAACGTTTACAATACAAAAAAAAATGTATTCTGAAAACAAAAAAAAAAAAAATATTAATCATAAATAATAATATATATTTCTTTGAATGAATATGTTCTGTAATGTTGATTCATAAATTAAAAAAATGAAGTGGGTTATTGTTTTTCCTCTCGTCTTTGCAGTTGATATATTTTCTCTAAGATTCTATGTCTGTTGTTGATTCGAACGTCACTATATTTTTAAAGCAAAACTGAAACACTGGTGTATGTCCACGAATCCTTACAATCTCATTTTTTTAGAGATTTATAGAATCAGCACTAAGGCTTTAAGGTTAGTGCCATATGAAAGAATAGGGCAGAGGGAGTATCCTCTATTAAGCTGCGTACGAAACTGTATGTTAAACATGTGTTACGTGACTTTAGTGAAATATGCGCGGGAGATTTGAAATAACATTGAGAGCCAAGATAATAATTGCTTAATAATCACAACTATATTGGGTTATTTTGGTACCATATGAATATATGAACTAAGGAAAGCATACTAGCATATTATCGAATAGTATAATTGCGCAGAAATTTCTGAACGACATATGTAAACAATGCTGGCACGTTACTGTTTTCCTTAACACAGCTGTTTCTAGTAAAATGTAAATATTAGTTGCATACCTTCTATAAGGTTTTGAACCGAGATCTTGGTGACACCACATGACTAAATATATATTCTGGAAGGTACGCCATGAGTTTCAAATAACACGACTGTATTTTTACGCCAAGAAAACATAAATAAACGACACCAAACTCTCGAAACCATGTTGGACACACATTTGTGACGTCATGTTCCCTCTACTATATATTACCTCTACGGAAAGAATAGAGAAATAAGAGAGTTGATAGTCATGGTGTTGCTGTCTTCGTGTTGCATTTCTTTGGCTGCAATGTTTTTCATACGTTATTTACAAAATCAGTAAGGAGCACGGTCGCAGAAGTACAGTTACGTGGTTGATCTGTGATTACAGGTCTGGATAGTTGGCTGTAGTTCGTCAAGTTACCGAGAGTGTAGTGCGTCTTTGGCACTGAAATCAGGGTGGTCGGGGTCAAACTCCGCCCACTTTTTCCCAGTGTTTACATTTTAAAGTAAATAAAGATTGCTGGAGCCATGCTTTAGGATTGTGAGTGAAGGAAGTATTTCATAAACTGATATAAAATAGGTTTTGATAAATTGTTTATCTTTATTACATAAACACTGGAAAAAGTGGGAGGGAAGTGGGCGGAACTTGAGCCCACCCTGATTGCAGCGCCAAATACGCACAACACTCTCGGTAACTTGGCGAACTGCTGCCAAACAACAAGGGGGTCAAATTTCCAGGCGAGTGTCCAGACCTGTTCTTCTACGGCCGTGGTAAGGAGTAATCGTAAGTACTGGGGTAATACTCGCTGGTAAGGGGGAAGTAGCAAGGAGGCAATAGTAAAAAGAAGAAAGCAATTCAGATACTACAGCAGGAATTCAGGTATTATTAAACTTTTACGACATGCTTTGTATGAAATAGGTAATATCAGGTATAGATCGTCGCATTCAATTTTACGGTTCATTTGGTATATACTTTAGGGTTTCTACTATTTATAAATCAATATTAGTAAAATTACGCTTGCATGCAAACAATTTTACTAAGAAAAAAAATTATAATTTTGCTAAAGTGTTTGGTAAAACTATAAAACTCCATTTTTTATTTTGCGATATTGATAACTGTTTTGTTTATTTGTACCTAATTGTTTATATTCAATAATAAAACTGGAAGCCTAAGAACAACTGAACTTAATATTTTAAGTACGACATGATTGCTAGGTGCTCTACACTAGTTCACTGAGTTTTCCAAATTTTCGTTACTTTGAAACTTTGTTATACAACTACTTTGGGACTGAGTGTCTTATATGATTTGCTTTGATGAACATCTTAAAAAAAAAAGTGGTCGTGGTTGGCGCATTGGTTATAGCACGATCCGGGTTCGATTCCCGGCGTGGTCTGTCCCCGGATTTTCGCATGTGGAATCGTGCCGGACGATGCCACTGGTTGGCAAGTTTTTTCGGGGATCTCCCGTTTCCCCCGCCCCTTCATTCCAGCGCTACTCCATACTCACATCACATCATGTATCCCTCACCCTGTGCTGAAAACCTAGATATTAATAGCTATGCAGACGCTTCACGAGAATTGGTGCAGCGTGTTAGGAGTACGTTTTTTACGACATACTACTAAACGTGCGTTTGACATCTTTATCTACATTTTCTATTTATGTATGTAATGTTTCAAAGTGCATAACGCTTGCATACAGAAACTGTGCAAGTATATTTAGGGCGAGTTGTTGGGAAAAGATAGGGAATTTTACTCAGTTGGTAATTGGGTTTCTGGGGTTGTTTACAAGTGGATACAAGGCATAACAAGTTAACAGATAACAGATTTCTTACATGTTCTTAACATATAGGGTTACAACATAGAATATTATTTGCATGTAATGTAAATCGTTCACCTAGCATAACAATGGTTGACAACCTCTATAGGAAACAGATTCTCTACATACGCATAACATACGTAGAAACTATATACCTAGGAAACGAATTCACTCCTACACTATTCTTCACATAAGTACGAGAGTAAACTGATTTATGTGTTGGAAATGTATATATTCCAAAGATGAGATTTTAATTTTTTTTTTAAGAGATTAATGCTTGTCACAGATTGAATCTCTTCAAACTACGTTTCTCTATTTTGGTGTTTTTAGATATCATGCCTTTAAAAATGCTTACGGGGCACTTCAAAGTAGCCAAACAACAGCTTTGTCAGACAGCTGTCATGTAAAAAAATACCAACCTAAATCGTAAAATGAAAATACAGGATGTTGGAAAATTAGGGAAACAATCCTCACTTTTAGAGGAACAAAAAGTAGTGTATGAACATAGGTACAAAAACGCACCTTTTCTGCGCTACAGTTGGCATACATGACGTATGACTGATAGCGCGCTGGCAGGATCATGTTGCTGTGTCACAGTTGTTCCTACTGTCTGTGAGTTAGTGGCGTAGTGTGTGGCATACTAACATTATGTACTGCTGTAACGATGCCCCACAGTAAGGTTAATTCTACTACAGGTTAGAAAGGTCAATGTTATAAGTTTGGCACAGGGAAAATTTCTGCCACTTGAGCACTGGTATCGCTAATGCACCAAACTGGCCAATCACAGAACTTTCCTGTATTTTAAGATTTATTAAGTTGATAATTTAAAACGCGAAATTAGTTTCTTTCCAATTTAAATTTAAATTAAATGACAAATAAAATTTCTAAGTTTATTTAAATCTAATTTTACTACGGTATCGTATTTAACTGGTCTCTTAGCGATCGAAGCGAAACTAGTGGCAGAAATTTTCCGTGTGCCAAGCTCTCCCATAAGAAAACGTATTTTCTTTCTAACCTGTAGTAGAATTAACCTTACCCACAGTAACATAATTCTACCCGCGTGCTAACAACCATACGTCATGTATTGCCAACTGTAGCGCCGAAACGGTGCGTTTTTGGACCTATGTTCACATAAAATTTTTTTTTCCTCTACACGTGAGGATTGTTTTCCTAGAATACTGACACGAAATTTTGCAACATTCTGTAGAGAAGAACGCGCTGGACTTAATTACGCATTTTCCGTAAATGAAGAAGCAGGGTCACCGCTTAAAGTCCCATAGGAAAAAGCCAACGACTAAAACACTTCACGCCGTTTTCGCACCCCGCACATAAAGGCGACACTGTTGTTGACACACAAGCCAGTCTAGCCCTTGTCGCCTGCCTGTTCCCGTTCTTAAAACGCGGCATCTAGCTCGTGCTGTGTAGCGTTAGATTTGTAGACGTTACTTAGGAGTACGTTTTTTATTACAAAAATAATTTAGCTCAACTAGTTTAAAAAAAATTGATAAATGAAGCAAAAATTAAAAATTTCAGAAACTGTTTTAAAATCCAAAAATATTTTTGTAATGGATTTTGAAACATGTCAAGCAGTAGTAGTCTGTGACATATAGTTTCAGTGTGAGTTTTTGAAATTTATGTATGTTAATTGGTTTTGTGGGTTATAAGAACTAAAAACGTGCAAATTTTGACTTTTAGAGTGATATACAGGATAACTGGTTCAGCGATATCACTTGCTGGGGGTAATTGGCCACAGTATAAAATCATTTTTTTTGTGACATCAGCTAAACAATTTTATCTGTACCACTGCCACAGAAGAACAGTTTTGGACACTGGCATTGAAAATTGAACCTCATATGACCGGGACAGTAGTGTTTTTAAGGCCGCGTACACACTTGCGAGTCCAACGGTTCGCGAATCGCTCGTGAGCACTATGCTCGGCAGTTTGTACGCTGTCCCGAGCGACATACGAGCGCCCTATGTACCACTCGCAAGCCGCTCGCGACGATCCGAAGGAAGTCGGTTTTTTCAACGAACACAAAGGGATTCGTAGCGCTAGTCTGGACGCGCTCGGTGCAGGTTCGTGTGTTTGGACAGCGTTCGCGAATCTTCCTTGCATTCAGAGACTACCATCCGCTCGTTGTAGACTCTCTGTTCGCTAGACTGTCCAGAGGATCGCTGGAGGTTCGTTGAAACTAATTTTACCGCGAACACGTTGCGAGCAGCTCACGAGCTATTCGCGAACCACTCTGCTCGCCAGTGTGTACACGACCGAACACTGCGGTAAATGGAACTACGATTGCAAGTCCTGTAGGTACCGCTAGAGACTTTTGTGGTATGACGGTATATTGCAATGTTGAAACAACACCACTGTAATAGTTGCACTCTTTAGTCATAAAGGGGTAATCTCAATAGCATTGGTAGATAGGAAAGTGTCCAGGCTTGTATTTCTTAGACTGTGGTTCGGACAGTTCCGAACAGCGAAAGTTCTGGCAAAAGTATTTGTGGTCAACAAAAAACAAACACTCTCTTCACGTGAAATTATGGAGCTATGATAATAAATAAATAAATAAATATATATATATATATATATATATATATATATATATATATATATATATATATATATATATATATTCAATAATTCACACGATTTTCAAGCTTGAGACGGACATATCTGTAAGAGGGAAATAAATTATGATTGGATGCCCTTAATAGTTAGTCGACGCTAGCTTTTTTAACGTTGGAGGCACGAAAACGGGGATGGCTATAAGTCGAACATAACACGTCTGTCAAACACTTCATCGCCTCTAGGCGCGAAGAATTAAACTAGCGTACAGTGTTCTCGTAGAAACCGTTTTTCAACGGGACTCCAAGCGATGACCCTGTTATTTTATTTTTAGAAAGTATGAGATAAAGTCCAATGTAGGTTGCTATGATTTAGTTTTCCGATTACGACTGATATTTTCTCAGCTACAGCAACGTGAAAAGTTACTTTTACCACTTTTGTGGAACTTGAAAATCGTATTTTTAATTGGCGGACAGCATTTCTATAACCGTAGGGTCACAGTTTGAAGTGTGTCTCCTTTTTGTAGTTGAAGGCATTGGAAATATTTTTAACAGTTACACAAGAAAAAAACAGTTTCCTTGCTACGTTATAGCATGCCTCATATGCCTGGTCCACTGCCTCTTAAGTGCTGACCGAAGTGTCAAAAGTGTCTTTCCCACAAGCACTGAGAAGTGTCGTGTGATGTCCACAGACCCGCCGCAGATCGTGAGCGTGGGGCCGGACCGGCTGGTCACCGCGCCGCTCTTCTCCCAGACGACGTTCAGCTGCGTCGCCGAGGGCAACCCCAAGCCGACGTACCAGTGGCTGCAGAAGACGCCGACGCCCGACGCCGCGGTGCTGCTGCGAGGCTCCGAGCCCAAGCTGCACGTGGCCAACGTCACGTACGACTACCAGGGCGAGTACGTGTGCAAGGCGACCAACGTGATTGGCGGCCGGGAGCGAGTCGCCCAGTCGGAGACCATCGCCGTGCAGGTCGTCGGTGAGTCTTCATAGTAAAAAAAAAATTGTAATTTTACAAGCTTGCAAACTAATGCCAGAACAATGTATCAGTTCATTCGCTACAACAAAAATTTTGCAGGTCTTTAAAGTGGTCTAAATCTTCAATGTACTTATAGGGACTAGTAGGATATATTTTTATGAGCAGGGAGTTTTAAGTGTAACATAATAACCTTCGACGGCATGTCCCAATTTACCAAATTCTATGTAATTTTGCAACAAAAAAAAATCTTGGGAACTGGCTGCCAAAATGTTTTTGTTACACTTCAAACAGTTGTAAAATGTACTATAAATTATTTGTAAATGTACGATTAATATTTCTAAATATACACAAAATGTTATGAATATACAGGCATATGTAAAGTTTATAGAATTTTTGTAAATTTTCAAAAAAGTACTTTTGATGGGATTTTTTTGTAAAATTAAATTAAACACGATGTACTACTCGAAGTCATGAAGGATCCGCCCTCCTTTTCTTTATTTGCATTGTATTTAACCAAACACACAAACAAATGTAATTTTCGTTTCACTTTTGTGATTGCCTCTTGATTTATTTAACACCTCGTGGAGAGTGCTAGGTAAATAATAATGAAGCAAATGAATGCACACGGAATCTTGGGCTATCTTGTGTCTGTGACAACACTGTGCGAAGCTGTTGCCTGCTTGAGGACACAGATATTCCTAGCGGTTAGCATACAGGCGAATTTTTCTGGTATCTTCCTATAACGTGAAGAAATGTTGCCGGTTCGGACTTATGTATTTTTCATGAGTAGCGAGGCGTCAGTGTGTTCCATAAGCGGGTGTATAGCAACGACTTTACATACGTCTGAGGTTTCTGTGGAACAGTTACACTGGCAAGATATTTCACAATTTCCAGCCAATAGCGTTCAAGAGGTGGGGAAAGAGTTATATATCACATGACCTTTGTAACAAGAAAATAGAAAACTGATTGATTCTAGCAGGCATGTTAATGCAGCTCAATCAGAGTGTATAGCTACAGAATAAATAAAGTAACAAATGACGTGTCTGTAGTGAACTCGTTACCTCTTTGGGTTGTCAGTGTTTCGGAGTTGTTTACTTCGCTGCGGCTGTTTGGTGATAGCAAAATTTCGTACGCCTAATTTGACAATTGTGAGAAAATTCACACGTAAACAACGTCAAGTTTACAATGTTTAAATTTTCAACTGAAAAATTAAGTCTCAATTTTTCCTGACAAATTTTGTGAGGACTTAAAGATCACCGTCCCCATATGTCCACAGGCTCTTGCAGCGCTGTTTTTTGCCTTTTACGGGAAAACATATTTTGGCACTTAGCTCCTTTAGCTTTTTCACTCATCAAATATAAAATTATGGTTATACATGTTTAAAGTCATTGACCGCGACATTTAGCTTTAGTGTGTTATTTTTTCATTTCAATATATTTACTGGTTGTAAAGTTTTGTATGAAGTAAAATATGCATGTTTTGACTTCGAAATGCCTTTATGGGAAAACTGGCAGAGTTAATATTAATTTTTTTTTTTTTTCGGAAGAGGAAACTCTACTCCGAAGTAGCGTCTAAAAAAGCTATCACTAATTCATGCAAGTACTAAATTGTAATGTTTTCCCACTTGAACACCCTTAATATGCGTGCGTGTGTTCGTATGTACGTTAAGAGTGGTTGTCAATCCACCTTAAACTGCTAACCAACATCAGTTTAATTAAAGTTAATTCTACTACAGGTTAGAAAAGAAATGTGTTTTCTTATGAAAGAGTTTGGCACAGGAAAAATTTCTGCCGCTAGTTTCGCTGCTATCGCAAAGAGGCCAAAAAAAATGCGAAACCGTTGTAAAATTATATTTAAATGGGCTTGGTAATGAATTTAATTTTAAAGTGTAAATATACCAATTTTGCGTTTTTAAATTGGCAACTAAAATTCAGAAAAATTTAATGATTGAACAGTTTGCACCCATTACCGATACGAGCGCTCAAGCGACAGAAATTTTCCCTGTGCCAAACTTTAAACGTTAATCTTTCTGACCGGTAGTGGGTTCGGATATAGTTATGCAAGAAGGAACCAACAAACAGTTCACTGGGACTGATATATCCGAGGTCAAAGTGTACTGTGTGTATCTCAACCTCGTGTGAACCGCTGATATTTTTTCCCCCTTAACGCATTATTATTTATTGTTTATTGTTATTCTTGGACGATATTCGGACCTTCTCCTTCCACTTGGTATGATTATCTCAAAATAGATTACCATGTGGGTTGGTTCCTTTTTGCATAACTACGCTCAACTAACCGTAGTTCGATCAACCACTGTTGCGACAAGCGTGTTGCGTGCGTGTCCAGGGGCGCCTCAGGTGCTGCGGCAGTCGGAGTCTGGCGAGGTGGTCGTGTCACGAGGAGAAGACGCCCTGCTGAGGCTGGTGGTGTGCGCTGACCCTCGACCCCGCCACGCAGCCTGGGAGTGGGGCAGCCTCAAGCTGGAGGCCGGAGCTGACCTGGGTCGTTACCGGGCCGATCAGCTGGCACAGGAGCGCCGCGAGGACTGCTACGAGGCGCGGCTCCACGTCGCCAGCGCCGACACCGCGGACGCGAGGAACTACTACCTCGCCGTCGAGAACGACAAGGGCGAGGATCGGCACGCCGTGCACCTCGCCGTCACAGGTCAGCAGCCTTTACCAACCCCAACCCTTGTAGCTACACGCTGCTCGATTTAAGGACGTTGAACCCGTAAAAATTCAAAATTTTATATTTGTGCCAAACACTGTTCAACTTTTACACATAAGATAATATGTCATTTCCCCGAATAAAAAAAATTAGGTCCCATAGTTTTAGCATAATCACCTATCAAAGTCGCAAAATGGCAGTTGCGGTGTAGCCAAAATAATAAAAAATAATTGACTTTTAGAAACAAGATAATTCGTATTAATTCTTAATGATGTGAGCTACTTCAAGACTATTTTGAGAACACAAAG
This sequence comes from Medauroidea extradentata, assembly GCA_003012365.1. Taxonomy (NCBI): domain Eukaryota; kingdom Metazoa; phylum Arthropoda; class Insecta; order Phasmatodea; family Phasmatidae; genus Medauroidea; species Medauroidea extradentata. Next base: position 123,061 of record PNEQ01108881.1, read on the forward strand.
CGATACATTTTTGTATTTTTAAAAAATTTACGAAAATGAGTAAATTTTTGCCCAACTACTAAAATTTTCAAAACTTACTTTTGTCAACCGTGTCATAGAATGCATTGATACACTGACTATCAGTTACTGTAATTTTAAATTTATCAGTTAGTTAATTTTTTTTATTTTGGCTACACCGCAATGGCCATATTGTGACTTTGATGAGTGATTATTAGGGCCACGATTTTGTCGCGAAAAGATTTTTGCCCCACTTTGTTTCAGTGACTCACGTACACATCGGCAGTTCTGTTTCAAGGTTATTGACAGTGTGTCTATGTTCAGACACGTTTCTCATTTGACTGAACCAATCAGAATAAGATTATTGTGAGTCTGTACGTCTATAATTTGCCAAGGCCAGTGAGAGTAAAATCATCCAACCACAGATGATGTAGCAGAGCTGCAGGTGTGCACATGACGCATCGAAACCAAATGTTGCAATAATCTTTTCACCATAAAATCGTGGCTCTAGTGATTATGCAAAAACTATGGGGCCTATTTTTTTTTATTTCGGGAAATGACGTGTTATCTTATGTTCAAAAGTTGAACAGTGTTCGGCAATAATATAAAAAAATGAAATTTTACAGGTTCAACGCCCTTAAGGCGTTTTATAATAATTATTTTTTAAACACAAACGAGAGCAGGTATCATAAATCTGTGTGGCAGTTTTGTTTAAAATGGTTTCTGCCGTAACAGCTCATTTTTAGTAGCAAGAAACTATATGGCTTTGACTAAAAAGTAAATTAATAATTATTTCGTTAATTACATAATTGGCTATAACTAGGGCCACGATTTTGTCGCGAAAAGATTTTTGCCCCACTTTGTTTCAGTGACTCACGTGCACATCGGCAGTTCTGTTTCAAGGTTATTGGCAGCGTGTCTTTGTTCAGACACGTTTCTCATTTTACTGCACCAATCAGAATAATATTATTGTGAGTCTGTACGTCTATAATTTGCCAAGGCAAGTGACGATAAAATCATCCAACCACAGACGATGTAGCAGAGCTGCAGGTGTGCACATGACGCATCGAAACCAAATGTTGCAAAAATCTTTTCGCCATAAAATCGTGGCTCTAGCTATAACCATAGTATATACTGCCTTGAAAAAATCAGCCAACTATATTTCTAACCAAAGCTGACGGACAGATTTTTGATATCTGCTTTCGTTTAGGCGTAACAAATTAATATCATCGATAAAGTAGAACCTAGAGAGAATGGGGTGTGGAAAGACCATGATGTATGGAAAGGTACGAAGTCGAGCGGACGATCGGAATACTCAGTCGTCAATAAAATGTTAACTACTCACCAAAATTCGATAAGATTATTTTGCCAAGTAGATATTTTATCATCAAACGTTTACTTATTTAGCACTATGCGGTAGTGTACTTAAATTTCGAGTAAAAAATAACCAATAATATCTTTTTAGAAAATTAAGGTCTTGAAACAACAAAATCTAGAAAACTATATTTTTTATAATTTTTAATATAATAATATCTAGCCCTCTATACTAACTGAATTTTAAATACTGGTGATTTTTATTTGAAAATAATTTTTTAATCAGAAAATCTCTGCGCGAGATATTTACGGGTGTTAAAATTATAAAAGGACAATTTTCTACTTTCCACTTTCGTAGATTCAAGTCCTTATTAGTTTTTAAAACAGTCTTTAATTTTTTTCTGGAAAGTAAAGCATACTACCGCATAGTGCTAGATAAAACAGTGCACACTATGATAACTAATTTTTTTTTCAAGACAAGATTCACATTGGTTTTAGCTAATTATACAATATAGAAAATTCTCATTAAGGGCGCGGGCTGATACTGAAACTGAAAATAAAAGTTTAAAAAATTCTATATTTTTATTAAATACAAATCATTTTTATTCTTTATTTTTTGAGTGTGCCATTGTAGCCTGCAATGTCTTTATCCACTGTGATTTTTTTGAGTTTAGTATATCAGTTGGTTCTAGTGTAGTCGTTAAAACGGAAACATGCAAAATATGACTGTAACAAGCCATTACATGAAAACTATGAGAGATAAAAAAATTTCATAAGAGACAAATTAGGCACATTTTCTGTCTAAAACAAAAAAAAATGTCTGGTACAAATAAAAAACATGGTGAAGAAAATTGCAGTAGGCCTCGTCCTTAATGAACCAATTTACCAAATATATACAATTTTTCGTCTACAAAAACTAGACGACATAGTAAAAACCAGTTTTAACAAAACCATACTACCGATGTTTGATATCTGCTCTCATTTCGGAATAAAAAAATTATTGTGAAAGAGGTCCAAATAATGGACCATGGTCTTAAACCGAGCACTCACAAGCATTTTTAATAACAAAAAATCGTACCTTATTGGAGCATAATAAATTTAATTTTGAAAGTAGAGAAAAAGTTGCATTGTTTTTAAGTTTCATGGAAGTTTTCATATTAAAAATTATACAGATGGATGCAAAATAACTGGAAGTAAAATTTAAACAGTGCTCACTTTATCATGAACAGACTATAGTTTATGCACTATCTCGAGGAACTACTGATGTTAGAAAGTAGTGATACGAAGAGGTTTGGTAACTGCTTGCACTCTAAATTATAATCAGTGGAATTTTCACAGTAAACGTTGAAAGGATTTTCACTAACGATTCTATCATTTTGTCAATGTCCATTGATAAAAAAGTGAGAAAACAGAAGATTCAATTAGTAGACATATTTCACTAACTAATCAGTTAAAATTCTGTTAATTCATCTGCTACTAAAATATGATATTAGCAACGTCACATTATCTTAGTCTATATGTAATAAATATCTTACAACCATTGTCGTAGCATTCATGCTACTAATTTTTATTTGCATATTATTTCAAGTGAATTTTCTAAGTTGCATACAAATGTGCGTTAATATTTAAAGTAGACCAACATAGCAATGAAGTTTCTAATTTTATGACTGTTTAGGATAGTACAGTTTTAGTAATGTTCAGTTTCGCTCCGTTGCTCACTGAGTTACGATGCAGTTATGCTGCTTTGAAGTATTCACACTTTAGTAGCAACGGCAATTTTACTTCGAAAAAAAACGACGTACAAACGTAACACACATAACTAGTAAACAATAACAGAAATGACTTAAATAACATTTAATGGCCAGATGTGCTAAATGCCATCGGTTTGATTCCCATTAGTTTTTTTTTTTTTTTTTTTTTTACTTTGGTGCACGATTTTTTTGAAGTAATGACATTGTTAGGAAACAATCAGAATTACGTAAATGTCAAATTACACATGTTTTGTACATCTAAGTAAAAAATATTCCGTACTATTACAATTAGTGAAAGTCTTACATTCAATCGCTGATGAAATCTGTAGTTTTCCAGTAATACCCGATGGAGTAGTTTCAACAATTTGTATATGTGGAAAATCATTGTAAAAATTTGAATATTCACGGTTTCCAGTTTAGAGTGTTTATAATGTACCCAGCAGCTCGGTCCTATAACTCGTTAACTATGTGATAACGATCGCTAAGAGCTGTTAACATAAACGTTCTTTTCCAGTTCGAAAATTCAATTTTGCAATGTCCGGGTTCTTTAAAATTTCTCTATCTTACTTACAAAAAATATTCTTAAGCAATCAAAATTTAACGAAAAGACTCGTTATCTTTTCGAAGGGTAGGAAAACGCTCGCTAACGTGTCGGTTCGAGCTATATTGTTAACTTCAGTTACTTACTTAAATATATCCGTACACTCTATACATAAATCTTTTTTGCTATATAAGTGAAAATCATGTGAAGTTGAACTCCTACCTCGTATTACTTTGGCACATGCGAATGTATCTGCAAGTCTGTGTCTTTGCACATTGGCCGATATTTGTGATAACCTCGTAAGTTGAAACCACAGTAAGTAACTGAATAAGCATACCTGTAACAGGACAAGTATGTTAGATTACTCTCCAACGGAGCAGAGCATTTTAAACAAAACTGAATACAATTTTATTTCGAAGTGATGGAACACTTTACACTCCAACATAGCAAAGAACTTTCAATGTAACAGAATACAAATTTATATCAAAGTAATGAAATACTTTTACACAGTGAAACACCTGGCTGAACGTTAATTACTGTCCTTAATATATACATATCAGACCAGTGCATTCTCTGTTGTGGTGTCGCGGACGGTCGTTTGGCTGTTATTCCCACTTAGCGTAGCTTCAATCCCAACTACCTCCACATTTATTTATTTTCTCTTTTGTTACGTGTATTCATACAGAAAAATAACAATTATTTGCCGTAAAAATTGCCGGGACCATATTGTGACGCAACATATTTTAATGAAAAATGTTCGGGTTAAAAGTGTAAAAAATTGCTTCTTTTGACATTCGCCTAGTTAACCCTGCAGATCGCAATACCCTTGTTCCCTTCCACTCAGTTTTGCTCGCTCACCCTCTCAGCCCATAGTCGGGTGCCTTGTAGTGGGCGGAATTCAAATCTGACAGTAAAGTTTGCCCCAGAATATTTGTAGAGTATCTCATTTCTGGACACATGTTAAGTTACAAATAATACTTTATTTTGCTATTTCTACCATTCGCGTTACGACCACTAATTCAGAAACACTTTCTATAAACGACTAATACTGTAAAGTCCGTTCGTAAAAATCAGAAGTATCACCGAAATATAACATTTACAGGTTGTAAATGTTCTATATGATTAACACACAAGACTAAAAAGAAACATCTAGCAAATATATTACGTATTATGGTAATTACTATACTATAATAATACATACATTTACAAAAAAAATTGTAAGTGTGGTCGGTTTCGAACACGAAACATTTTTTTCTGAAATACTTTAAACTTACGTTAATGAAATAGAAAAAATAGAAGAATACCTTTCTGATCTACTTTACATTATTCATGTAGAGAACAACTCTAAACGTGAAGAAAAGCAGATAAAGAGAAAAAGAAAAAAAAACGTTTCTGTTTAATTTATGCACATTCAAAAATTTCTTATTTTGTAAATTAAGTAAACTAGCGCATGTTAATAACGCAGTTTATTATTTCTTCATAAACGACTTAATTTTCTGTTATATCGACGCAGCGTTCCTCGCTCTTGTTTTTGTTTCGCTAGCAGCATTTGACAAATTTCAGCGTTAATCGTAGCTATCTGATGCGATCGGTATTATCGGTATGTAACGACAGATTTCGTGTCGCCATATGCCTCTGTTATTACAGAGGGACGTCTTCGGTACAATCTCGGGACATTTCGCAAACTCCGTTAACACTGCAGTACCTTAACTGTTCGTTTCAAGAGTAACGAGTTAATGTGAAATCACAATGCCCCGACGAGGTCGACACAACAGCTCCGACACAACAGTTCTTCAAACAAGACAACCACGACGATTCTGGTGTTCACAATGCTACGACATGTCGATATGCGGCTCGTCGTGGTACGGCCGTCGGCAATACCAAAAAGTAGAAGCCACCATATTTTGTTGATAGTATTATTTCAATCAGTTGTTTCATGAAGGCACAAATGAAATCGTAAAAAAAATGGCAAAAACGCTGAAATTAAATTATTTAGGAACAGAAATAACAACTTATCATCTATTGACAAACGACGTAGTTGCTTTGTTTATAAACAAGCAATAAGTATCAGGCACGAAAATTAACTGAAGTCAAGGTACATTCCGTGAAGTTTATCTACTTTCGAAGTGTTATTGTAAACAAAACATTTTTTAAACAAGTGAAATATACCAAGTATTTCCAATTGCAAGTAATTTCGTTTTGTAAAATTGCATTTCCTTCCCCTGCAAGGCCCGACACGGCGAAAATTAGAAACAGAATCTACTTTCGTCGAGCTGTCGGGGCAGTGATTTTGTCGGACTGATGTTTGCATTTTATTAATTCCTGCTCAGATCTTGTTGTGTCGGGGCTGTTGCGTCGGGCTCGTCGGGGAATATTTAATCCACCTTTGCAGAATACAGTAGCAGGCCGCCGAGTGGTGTACGGAGCTTTGGTGGATACGAGTTTATTAGAAAAATGGTTAACCTACGTGAGTTACGTCTGCATTCATAGACCGTTACCTGAGTGTCTAACATTTTTACGTAATCCATAAATCTATAAAATTTTTGTCTAGCGATCGAAAATAATGATTTGGGATGTTTTTAGTCCTTTTCAAACTATAATAACCTTGGTTTTGAATATTTTTAATATAAGTGTAGGTGGGTTGTCATACGTTTATCTCAAATGTTACGTCATGAAACTACAAGAGTCACCACTGAATGTCTCATAGTGTCTGAGTTATCAGCGAGAAGACTGCGCCCTAGCTCACTGTCTTGAACCTAGAGGCTAGTGTGAAGCGTGATGCGCATACTGTCTCGCCCTTACCTCTTCTGCACTTCTAGGTCTCTAATGCACAAAATACGTTCGTTCAGACGACAATCACAAGCTGGCCGCCAGTTCAAATGACAGGGCGGCTTGCAGAGCATCGCCGAAAGAAGACTGATAAAAAACTACACAATGTACTTCATTGGTGTTTGCTTATGAACAGAATATAAATAACATTTTACTCGTGTAGACGCTTTTTTTCCGGTAATTTTTTAAGCTAGTGTTTTTCGTGGCCGAAATGGCGGACATTGGTCCAGTAGAAATACTTGAAGATATACAAATTATATATATATATATATATATATATATATATATATATATATATATCAGACTTTCAAATAAAATAATTAGAGTTTCTAGCTCTTTACTGTTTTTTTTTTTTTTTTTTTTACTGAGTCAGGTCCACGTCTGTCTATGACCCTAACAGCACGGCAACGTTGCCTGCACGTTGCCTGCACGTTACACTGTCACATTTTGACGTTGCTACAACGTGCTGTGATGTGCCAGAAATGTGCAGAATAGGTGCAGGCAACGTGCCAATGTCTCGTGCAGGCAACGTTGCAATGTGACGTTGCCAGCACATTAATAGCACACATCCTGAACGTTGCTACAACGTGCTGTGATGTGCCAGAAATGTGCAGAATAGGTGCCGGCAACGTGCCAACGTCTCGTGCAGGCAACGTTGCAATGTGACGTTGCCAGCACGTTAATAGCACACATCCTGCACGTTGCTACAACGTGCTGTGATGTGCCAGAAATGTGCAGAATAGGTGCCGGCAACGTGCCAACGTCTCGTGCAGGCAACGTTGCAAT